>JARFJB010002525.1:205000-232500 GCA_036346205.1 Vesta saturnalis
ATTATCTAATGTTTTAATTTCCGGCGTATATTCTTAATACAAATTTATGCAACAGGTTTATTGTGTACTTTCTGCGATCAAAGACACTGTGTTTTTATTGTGTTTCTTTGTAGGTGGTGTATGTATGTGTAGTAAGCGGGGGCCTTAGCTCCAACAGTAGACTGTAGGCAGCTGCCTGTCTAACCTGTTTGACTAAGAAAAGGTCGTAGGTCTTTACAGCCCTGTATCAAACTTTCACCCTCAGGTGTTTGCGAGTGACGTCGGGATCTACCCTGCGTTACACTCTTTATGTATGTGGCGGTGTAATGTTAACGTTATAACTCCTGGAGACTAAGCCCATCGTTATTTACGTTCTGTAGTGATTTGTTGTAAATTGTTAGATTATATGACTCTACAACTTACGTGTCTTCTAATGGCAGTTCGGTAACAAACTTTAGGTCGCCCGGCGCGAGGTGGTGAGCGTGGTCACACGATCACGATGGACTCCGCGGCGGCGATTAACAGGTCGGTGATTACAAGAAGCAATCGGTACTGGCGGTTACTGGATATCAGAAACGGCGTAGCGGTCTCGGTCACGATCGGATGAATGAACGAAGCGAAGTGCATTCAATATCTTCTCTATCTTCTGGTCTGGTCTGGTCTTGGGCTCGTCTTCTTCTGGTCTCTCTCTAGTCTCCTTCTGGTCTCTCTCCTTCTGCAGCGCGTCGCGGGTTTATAAAGGTGCATTGGTGGGCGGCTTCGTGGCTACCGTGCGGGGATGCCGTTATTGGATTGGTTTAAATTGCTCTGACGTGCAAAAACTTACTGGTTTTTAGAAATACACGTCAGCGGTGATTAATGAATTATTTGTGGTGTACTATCGCGCAATCTTTTGTAATTTGAAATATAGGGTGGTCCGCGAATAATTTATTCTAAAAAACATACGTAAAGGAAGCTGGATCTTCACAATAAGAGATTTGAATTTTCAAATATTTAATATTGATATAGTCATAACTTTCTAACTATTTTGTTTACAAACTTGGGATTTTGGAAATAAACTTTTTTCATTTGCGCTAATGAAATGATGTTATCCTGATTAAAACACTACTTCTGGTTTTTTCGGAAATTGAAAACAGTCCTCGTATTGCTGGTATAACATACACATATTCTTACTTTATTTGAAAGGGAACGACATTTGCTTTAAAATGATATGAGACAGTCCATAGTTATCTTGAAAGATAACCGAGATATCTAGTTTTAACTTTCAGCTTACATGTACATATGTAGGTACAGAAGGTTATGCAATCGACTTTTTTTTCGCTATCGCTAAACCGACTTATTAGCCTATTTTACAACTTTTGGCCAAGTTTCGTCAAGATCGGCCGTGATGTCTGGATGTTTCGGAGAGAGAGAGAGAGAGGGGGGGGGTATTAGGGTCGGTTTTTGGTTTTTATCAAATATTCCTAAAACAGCTAAATATTTCAAAGATGTAAAAATACTCCATACATTTTTTAGTATTTAGCATTCACCTGGTTTAATTGGTTAATGCTCTAACATCATTTCCTCAAGATGTTAGCCATTTATCCAATAGCGACTGTCGCTATATCAGCATTGCCAATTTTGGAAGTAATGAAACAGTGTATACGTCAATTGTTTTCAATAAACAAGCAAGTTTCAATTCTAAAAGAAAAACAGAAGTTGGACAATTGGTTATCCAATATTTCATTATACTGTTATAAAGACAATTCCCGGTACCAATGACATAATTCGAGTATTAGAAAGTTAAACCAGCAGCGATATCGTAAAGCACGCTACATTAAAAGGTTGACCTATCACGATTTGATGATTTCAACATTAATTGAAAGCAAAGACTTTCAAAGCAAATTATTAACATTTTGCGACCTTCAGACATTTCGATCGTGCCTACATTTTATTTGTCACCTTGGAATGGTGTAACCTGGAAATTTTGAGAACATGGAAATGTGGGACCATAAAAATGTGTGTTCCTAAACTCTCCAATCCTACCAACTTGAGTTATTGACGCCATGGTCATTATTTCTCCCGGTTTATCCACGCACGAAATTATGGTAAATATTTGAATTACATCTGAAATCGATGTAATAGATATGTTAGTTACGTTGTATCGGATATAGCTGAAATTCCTGTTTTAACAATTTTAAAATACAAATTTCAAGGTTGTTTGCAGTCTCTGAAACCATTGGTACATACAGGCAAAATGAACAATGCTGGATTGTTATCTATTACAGTTAAAGTTATTACAATACTTTCCACCAGAAATCTTACAAATAATTCTACATCTGTAATTACAAGGAAATTACGGTAAAGATAAATCGTATTGTATCTCAAAAGTAGAAATACGATTATCAATCAATATTTAAAGCTTTAAAAGAACCGTCTACTCCAAATAAATCGTTCTGGTTAGTACTTCTGGGCCGTTTAGTTTCATCACATCCATATTTCATATCTTCGATGAACCAATCTCTGTAGCTTTCCACTTTATTCTTCCAGTATTCTAAAAATTTTAGAACAGAAATAGGTTATTCTAAAAAACAGTATTTTACCAGTTGCTTCAGAGAGCGTTACAGATTCTCCTTCATATTCCTTTGGTAAAATAGATTTTGGAAACATTTTTTTAAATTCATCTTTTCCACTGCTACTGTAAATAAAGAACTACAAGAAACGTTGAAGATATAAGGGATGTTTTAACAAACCCGGTTGGAAATCTTTTTATTGAAAAAATGTTTCGATATTTCCACAACTGTTTCAAAAAGTGGCATAACATTTACAACATGTATACTTTGGGGTCTGGTAGGGTAAGCATCTTGGAAATAATGTACAAGTTTTCTAAGTAAATTTAAATCCAGGTTTAAAAATGGTGTATATTGGCCCTTCTAAATCAAAAAGCATGCAGGCTCCACCAATTAAAAGATTATCATCCTCGTATAATAATATATCCAAAATTATTATGCAAACCTTCAAACAAAGTTGGAAACTTATTTTGGTAGCATCTACAGTTTTACATCTAAATAGTACAATTCGTTGTCCATCCTCTCCATCTGTTTGTAAAAACGGTAGACAACATCTAAAAAAAACCTATGTAAACTGTTATAGTTTCGGTAATAATATAACAAGAGGGCGAGAATATCGAAAATAATTAATAGATTTTCGAGACATATTTAATTACATTATCTTTTTGCTCACACGTTAGTTCAAATAAGTATATTATTTAAGCTTGATTTTTAAACAGGGAAATTGTTAAGAAAAATAAGAAATAAAAAAAATTGTTTTTTAAAAAAATAATCGACAATTCTACAAATAAAAATAGAACATCTTGGGCTTTGGTTAATGATACTCAAGGCAAACGTAAAAGCAACGCAATAAAAAGTTACTATAGTTACCTTCACTGAAATTATTATTCAAACAGGGTAATCCCAGCAGTTTCGAATATAGGCGATTATGTGGTATCTATTTTGTTTGACTCAACAAGGACTTTTGCCATGGTCGTCACAGATAAAATTAATATTCTTGGTATACGAGGATACATTAATGACTGATTTGTGTTTTATTTAGAGTATAGAAGGATTGTGGAGCATAGTAGCGATGTCTAGTCCAAGAATTTGATTTCAATTTAGAAACACCACAAGGCAGTGTTATACGACCATTAATTTTTCTGGCCTTTATTAAGGACCTGCCAAGAACCCTTTCTTGAAAGGTATACCTTGTACTCTGATGATACCTGTATATTTCGCTCAGGCTGTTCTAAAGATGTTCTAGTTAACATCTTTTAATGAATTTAATAATTAGTGTAACAAAAACAGATTGATAATCAAAAAACTACAGGGTGATCCAGATTGATTGAGGTGGTCCGCTTACTTCAAAAAAGATATTCTCCACTTATCTCATTTAGTGATCCCAACTATTTTCAGTGTTATTAATGATTGGGCGGGAAATTCAAAAGTTGATGATATGTCAACAATAAATACAGCAAAATTTTAAATGACATAAATAGTTTGTATTTCTTGATTGTTGAACTACCTCCATTTTAATGTTATTATTAAAAATGCCAATAAGTAAATGGAATGTTCTTATTTCAATTTAGTTTTAATTTGACTGATACCGGAGACAGATTATAGCCTCCGAAAGCTTAAATAGGTTCTGAAAATGTTGTCCATTATGTTCTAAGCATAAATTTACTCTACGTTTAATATTTTCGAGGACGGCTGCTAACCGTTGGGGGGTTATTGCTTTAACGGCGTTCACTATGGCATTCTGTAACTCCTCAACCGTATGCAAACGATTTGCATACGCAATACTTTTTAAGATGACCAAAGAGAAAACAGTCGAGCGGAGTCAAGCCGGGAGATCGTGTTGCCCATCGATCTTTGCTTGTTATTCTACCATCGAAAAAATGTGATAAATATGCCAACGTTGTATGGGCGGTGTGGGCTGTTGCGGAATCTTTCTGGAAATACCCATTTTTAAGCTCGTCGTTGTGCAGTTGTTCAATAAAGGTCTTAGAATTAATTGTTGATAGGTTTCGACATTTATATTTTCATTAAAAAAATTGGTCCAATTATTCGTCTTCTTGACATGGTAATCCAAACCCCAATTTTAACTGGATGTAATGGAGTTTCAGTAAATACATGGCGATTTTCAGTTGACCAGGATCGGTAATTTTGGGAATTTATGTAGCCGCTCAGATGAAACCATGCCTCGTCACTGAAAAATGTTATGTCCAAAACATCATTGTTATTGAGATTTTCGTTAAACCAGGTACAGTACGTTCGATGCCTTTCAAAATCAGTAGCAATTCTTGTAATACAAACATTTTGTACGGGTGCATTTTCAGTCTGTTACAAGCTCTCTGGCATGTCCCATACGAAACCCCTACAATTACAATTAATAAATAATCAACATTTAATAATAAATCAAATTTTACTCAATTACCACTTTTAGCAGACAATCGTCTTAAAGATTGATTGGGACTAGCTTCAATCGACTATATTCTAAGCCTTCTTCGTCAAACATAGGTCTTCTTCCAGGAGATTTACTTTTGGATACGGAGCGGGTGTCACGAAAACGTTGAACAATTCGACGAATGTTTTGTTGGTAACTTCAATGTTGGCGAACCGTTCTTGGAATTCCTCGAAGCAAGAAACTTGCGAATATTTCCTGACACTACCTTCATCTCGTTGCCCAGACCGAAAATAAGCTACCAAGATAAACTTATTGTGTTCATCCGAAAACATGACACTAACAATTATAACCTAAAAATGATTCGCATTTTATTTTTATTCTAAACTAAGCTTTGTATTTATTTACTTACCAGATAAATCAACCAAGTATGTGCAATTTTTGTCTGAAAAAGACAGATTTTACGTGAATTGCAGAAACAATAAAAAGAGAAATAAAACGACAAGAACAGAAGGAAGCAAATTATGACAGTTTATACATACGTATTTACGCACGCTCATGACCCCAGCGGATGAAAGTTTTGATAAACAACTTACACTTTCCAGTGTTAGAATACATTTTTGATAACAATATGACCATAACGGAGTTACAAACCTTAGAATCAATTTGGATCACGCTGTACTTGCATTGCACATTTCATTACAAGAAAAATTACATTACACGAAGACTTGACTATTAGCAATGCTACAATAAAATTCTCTACATCCGTGGGCACGTTTTTGGACACTGGTTTATTCTGGGATGTTCAAAACAACTCGGTTTGCAATAATTAAATACATGCTTCTGCTTATTGAAAGTGTTAAAATCAACGTTGCATAAAACAACACTGCCTGATGTATATTATTTATGTGCTTATGTTGCGATTACTTATATTAAGACTTATTTTTGGTTTAGAACCTCGAATCACGTGTACGTTTAAGGATAACAAAATTTTAACTGTGATTTGAATTTACATACTAAAACTACTATACTATATTTGTGCTACCCTATGAGACTGCATCTTATACGATAGGGTGTTATTTTATAAATAACACGGACAATAACATTTTAACAAGGTTTGGTTGTAAAAACCATAGATAAATCAACAAGGCATTAGAGAAAAGGTAAGCAACCCTACTAGTCAGCATAAGCTAAAAAATATTGCTTGGTGATCTTTACTTACTTACTCGTTCCAATTAACCGATTTTTATTCGAGAGCAAGGAAATTCATAAACGGATTGAAAATCAAAGTTTCCGTTGATCCATGTGTATCAAACATCAATAATAACAAAACTCTTTGCTGAAATATGTATTTCGTATACGTCAATAAAGCACGGCACAAAGCAGAAACAAGTTAATGTTAAAAACATTTATTTTAGTGAAATAATAAATTGTGAATGTGAAATATTACACAATCGAATTTTTTGACTAAATTAAGTAAAGGTCATCTGATATAAAACTAAACGAGGATCGCATACAACCAAACCAAGTAGCGACCAGCTTATAAACAATATTAATTAATAATAATAATTGCAGCTTTCTCGTAAATACATATAGACACCACTACAGCAATCCCTGCTGAATAGTTTAAAATGCATGTAAATCTCAAATTATATGAACGTATCTTTTTGTATAAAAGTTTGGTTTTCATAACAAACGAAACAGATGTAAGTTAAAGTACTTCTTTGGAAACGCTATCATGATTTCAGACGTCATTGTATCGTTATACTTTTAGTTACTAACATAATGCAATTATTTCTTACAGTTTCTCTACTAAATTTCCTATTTAAAACTCCTGTTAAAGTTTTTTTTGCCTGATTAAATAAATTAGTCATTCTTTTCGAAAAGAAAAATAAGGATATATATATATATATATATATATATATATATATATATATTTATATATATATATATATATATATATATATATATAACTAAGTTTCTATGTAACTTTGTTATTGTAACAGCTACAGAATCGGTTATATTGACAATATTGGGAAGAATTTCAAGACAAATCAAATGACGTTTTGAGTTTTGACCAGTGTTGCCAACTTTCGTAGTTATCTAGAAAAAACTAAAAATGAGCCGAAATTTCAAACTCAAATATCTTTGAAACAGTTGCAAATAAAGCTAAAATACAAGAGAAGTAATTGATAGATATTTTTACGAACTTTAAGATAAACCTATTTTTAAATTTATTTTGCATTTCATTTTTGAGGTATAACACAAAGTTATTTTTTTTTTAATTTAACTTATAGTTTATTTTAGTCCTATTAAATAGCATAATTTTTACTAATTTCAAAAATAAATAGCTTACCTTATTTATAACAAGTAGTTTCCTTGTAATTTAATAAAAATTGTAAAGTTAAAATCGAGTATCAGTTTTAAAAAATAAGGCGTCTTGGAATGAAATAAAACAAAAGAAATCTATAACACAATAATCGTCGGTTGTGAAAAACTTACGAGTAAGAACTTTCAACCAATCATAAATATTTATGAACAAAAGAAATACCTAAGTACTACATTACAACTAAATTACAAGATTTCAAAATGGTCACCATGTTTTCAACGCATATGCGACATCTTTGTAATATATTATTTTGCACTTTTAACAAGGTATTAGGTCTAATTACTGCAATAGCTGTTCTTATTTTATCATTTAGACCTTCTACATTATGTGGTTTAGTTTTATAAACGCTGTCTTTAACTGTTCCCCACAAAAAGAAATCCAGAGGGGTTAAATCTGGAGATCTAGGAGGCCATGGAATAGTAACACGAGTACCAATCCAGTTATTAAATCTTTCTGTTAAAAAGTTTGAAACAACATTTGCATTGTGAGCAGGAGCTCCATCTTGTTGAAAATAACGAAAAGCGCCATACCTTTATTGAGAAAACATCTTGATCTCGTCTCTCTACAGTTAAATGGGGATTTTGTTGAGCCCCGTAAATGTGATTGTTTCTATTAAATAAACCATTGTTGGTAAACTTGGCTTCGTCCGTAAACAAAATTGATTTAGAAAAGTCATTGTTTCTTCGATGCTCTTCAATAAACCAGGTAGCGTAATTTAATCATCTTTCAAATTCTGCAGGATACAATGTATTTTCAACGTGGTGACGGTAAGCTTTGAAGTTATTTTGTTTCAAGATTATGCGTGCTTCTTCTCTTGACGTATTACATTCGAGTCCAATTTCCCGTACAGATGCAGTCGGTTAGGCATTATTATAAGTCAGAACATTTACTTCGGTTTCTTCATTAAATTTTTTTTGCGTCTTTTGGTTTTTTGAAAGACCCGTATTGCTTTCAATTAGTTTTCAGTTTACGAAATAATCTTTTAGCAGGTTGCCTTCTTTCCATATACCTTTGTAAATATATTTCCAACGCAGCATGTTCATCACGATTAGAAATATAATAGCAAAATGGCACATCGTTCTTTTCTTCACAGGAATACTCCATATTTATTTTTTAGAAAATCGCCTTTTTAAGTAAGGAATACAATTTAAATTTTAATTTAATTAAAATAAACGTAAATAGAAATGCAAATGTGAAATTTGTCTTGTTTTATTTCATTCCAAGGCGCTCTATTTTTTAAACCTAATACTCGATTTTCTGTTTTACTAAATTACAAGAAAACTACTTGTTATAAATAAGGTAAGCTTGCATTTTTGAAATCACTAAAAAATGTGCTATCTAATAGACTAAAATAAACTATACGTTCCATTTAAAAAATGAAATGCAAAATAAATTTAAATATAGTCTTATCTTAAAGTTCGTAAAAATATCTATCAATTCTTTCTCTTATATTTTAGCTTTATTTGTAACGGTTTCAACATTTGAGTTTAAAAATTCGGCTCATTTTTAGTTTTTTCTAAATAACTACGAAAGTTGACAACACTGGTCAAAACTCAAAACATCATTTGATTGGTCTTCAAAACCTGCCCAATATTGCTAATTTAACCGACTCTGTAGCTGTTATAATAAAGTTACCCATAGAAGCTTAGTTTAAAATTGTCACTGTATATATATATATATATATATATATATATATATATATATATATATATATATATATATATATAGGGTGAGTCAGTTTTTAGACAAACTTTAACAGGAGATAGAACACATGTTTCTAAAAAGAAAAGTTCCTGTGAATATATGTCGTAGAAGGCTTCGTTTCCGAAATTTTTTCTCAAATTTTCATTATAACTCATAAACGTATGCTTAGATTTTTTCATGTTGGGGGATAATGTCTATTAATTAAGGGGCATAAAATAAGCGATAAGAATGTTTACAAACTTGCACAGTGGCGGAGTGGAGGGGGTGCTCAACCCCTTTCATAAACAAAACTTCTACGCCAATGACTATTTTTTAAAAAAGCTATTATTTTCATTATCTACATACAGTTTAACAAAAATAATGTACCTTCTTCTGTTTCGGAGTTATTTTGATTTTTAGTGTTTGATGTGGTACTAAGTTAAGTAATGTGCTTTATGTGAATAATTGAATATAAAGTTTTTAATAAAAAAGATATAATAAAACATTTAGATCCATTTTAGTACTTAACGATCGTTTCTTCAAAATTTCAAATACATTTTCATTTATAAATAGGTAGGTTATCGGTTTTTTTAGTATCCATTGTTATTATCCTCCTATAAAAAGAAATGCATAATTATTATTGTTATGCGGTCAATACTTTCTGTATAATTATGTATGTATCAATTTCGCCATAAACATGTATGTAGTTTTAAGTGAGATTCTAATAAGTTATAGACCGCTGCTCACTTGCTCTCATTAAAGAGCCGCCACTGTATCAAGCCTACTCAAATACAAGACTTTGTAAATTGAAATCTGTTTAGGACACTAATTTTAACAATCCTTATTTATTATTGTAACAAGACTTAATTAATAATTGTGAAATTAATAAGAATTCTTAGCAATAACGATTCATAAATAAATAACAATGACACTAGTATAATAAAATTAGACACTTTGTTCAAAATGTAAACCGTTCTTTTCAATACACATTTCACAGCGACGTACAATAGAACGTCTTAAGTTAATTAAATGATGCACCCTTATTTCATTGCAAGCATCGCTGATGCGATTGTGAAGTTCTTCAAGTGTATTAACCGGAGTGGTATACACTTTTTCCTTCATGAATCCCCATACAAAAAGTCAAGTGGTGTTAAATCGGGGATCTAGGAGGCCACGCCACTGGACTTCACGACCTATCCACCTCCCGGTAGTTATTGTTTAGCCAATTTCTTACATTTCTGCCATAATGGGCCGGACATCCATCAAGCTGAAACCAAGAATGTCCTCTTAAATTCAAAGGAATGTCTTCCCACATATTAACATGTTCTTCTTCTAAAATTGTAGGAAATTTTCTGAATTTACACATTGTGGCAAGAAATAAGGTCCAAACACGTGGTTGCCGTAAATTCCAATCCAGACATTTGTACAAATTCATGTTGAAAACTTCTTGGTCGAATGGCATGTGGGTTTTCATGTGCCCATATATGCAGATTGTGAAAGTTTACGATACCACGACGAGTAAAACAGGATTCATCAGTCCACAGTATGTTGGATAAGAAATCTCTATTATTTTGAATGGAGTTAAGAACCCACCTACAATGATTAAGTCTTCGTTCGGCGTCACCTGGACATAAACCATGAACAGGTTGAAAATGATATGGGCGTCTGTGATCCCGTTTTAAAACCGAAACTTTACTTTGGGAAATACCAAGAGCAACAAGTACGTCGAGTACTTGTCGTGGGTTTCTATTAAATTCACGCAATATACCCTCTCAATTCTATCCGTCCACGGTTGTTCTGTCGGCCCCATGTATATTTTCAAACCCTGGTTAACAAATCGACGATGGATACTCACAAAAACGGAATGATGAGGTTGTCGTCTATTTGGAAATCTTCTCCGATACTCCTAGCTGCGTACCTTGAATTCTCATTTGCGAACCCATAAATAAAATGAATGTTGGCTTGTTCGCTATTTGTAAATGTAAACGGCATGTTACACTAATTAAAAGCTGGCAAATCAAATAAAATAACTTTTGAACTTAAAAACAATAATTAATAACAGTGAAATTATTCAAGATGAAGCAAGTGTTTGTAAAAAGTTAAACTGTCGTTTCAAAATATAAAATTTAATACTTACTTGTTTTCCAAGGAGTATCATATTTTGTTGTCAATGAAATAAGGGTGCATCATTTAGTTAACTTAAGACGTTATATTGTACGTCGCTGTGAAATGTGTATTGAAAAGAACGGTTTACATTTTGAACAAAGTGTCTAATTTTATTATACTAGTGTTATTGTTATTTATTTATAAATCGTTATTGCTAAAATTCTTATTAATTTCACAATTATTAATTAAGTATTGTTACAATAATAAATAAGGATTGTTAAAATTAGTGTACTAAACAGATTTCAATTTACAAAAGTCTTTCTTGTATTTGAGTATGGCTTGATACAGTGGCGGCTCTTTAATCAGAGCAAGTGAGCAGCGGTCTATAACTTATTAGAATCTCACTTAAAAACTACATACATGTTTATGGCGAAATTGATACATACATAATTATACAGAAAGTATTGACCGCATAACAATAATAATTATGCATTTCTTTTTACGAGGATAATAAAATGGATACTAAAAAACCGATAACCTACCTATTTATAAATGAAAATGTATTTGAAATTTTAAAGAAACGATCGTTAGGTACTAAAATGGATCTAAATGTTTTATTATATCTTTTTATTAAAACTTATATTCAATTATTCACATAAAGCACATTAGTTAACTTAGTACCACATCAAACACTAAAATCAAAATAACTCGAAACGCACAGGAATTTCGAAACAGAAAAGGTACATTATTTTTTGTTAAACTGTATGTAGATAATGAAAATAACAGTTTTTTAAAAATAGTCATTGGCGTAGAAGTTCTGTTTATGAAAGGGTTGAGCACCCTCCATTCCGCCACTGTGCAAATTTGTGAACATTCTTATCGCTTGTTTTATGCCCTTAATTAATAGACATTATCCCCCAACATGAAAAAAATCTAAGCATTCGTTTATGAGTTATAATGAAAATTTGAGAAAAAAAAAATTATATTCAACACCCTGTATCTCGGAAACGAAGCCTTCTACGACATATGTTTATAGGAACGTTTCTTTTTAGAAACATGTGTTCTATCTCCTTTTAAAGTTTGTCTACAAAAAACTGACTCACCCTGTATATATCTATATATGGCATTTTGTAAAACTTCAAGATTTTTGAATGGCCGATGTTTGCATTCGTTATTTTTTAAATACTCCCATACAAAAAATCTAACGTCGTAAGATCGGGCGGCCTAGTAGGCCAAGGATTTTGAGAAAAACGACCTATCCACCTTTGGTAAAACGTTTGATCTAACCATGTTCTTACACCCAGTGTAGAATGAATACTTGTTCCATATTGTTGAAAGTGCAATAATGGCATATTGTCCCAAACATTTGAAAGTTCTATCTGCAGAAATTGCAAATATCTTTCCGAATTTAAAATTTCATGGAAAAAGAAAGGCCCTATTATCGAAAAGTTGTCGATACCGCACCATACATTCACTTTACAACTGTATTGATCTTTACTTTCTATTACAAATTCCGGATTTTCAGTGGCCAACCGACGACAGTTCTGCGAGCTAACAGACCCGTTGGAAGAAAACGTAGCTTCGTCAGAGAATATTACATTTTTGGAAAACCTGCATCCTCCTCGACCATGTACAAAAGTCCAAACGAGCACCGTAATCACGATCCTTTAAGACCTGAACAAAGTATGGTTTATAAGGTTGGAACTTATTTCTTTTTAAAATCCTTCTGACTGACCTGTCTTCAATGGTTGTAGTATTGAAAATACCACTAACCAATACCTGTGTTGTTTCTAAAACTATTAAAAGTACATCTAAAGTACCTCCGTTACCTGCTTTTCATGAAGAATTGTGTACTGGTTTACCACACAGCCTGTTTGTTTAAATTTTGTTATTATGCCCTACACTGTGGAATAATGAACCATTTTGTCTAATGTCTCTCAGGCTGCCTTGTACTCATCTCCGTAAATCAGAACTATTTCGATCTTTTCGGTCACTGACAGGGCTGGAGGCATTTTTGATACTTAACAATAATTAAAACGAACAATAGAAACAAACAACAACATAAACAGTAAACGTAAACAACAAAACAAAAAAACAGCCAAAATTCAAAAATACAAGAGTGAAAATCGCAACAAGGATGAAAATATGAAAATCTTGAATAAAATAAAATGGCATTATTTTTTTTATAAAATTTTTATTTATTATTCAAGCAAATCCAAAAAAATATATTGGTTTAGTTAAGTAATAGAAGAATGTATTATTTAGAAGGAATTGAAAATAATTCTAAATTTCTTACTTAAAGTTTTTGTTTTCTATAGGTTGCACAAGGTCAAAGGTCTGAAAATTAATATTTTTAGTTTTTTCCAATTCTTGGCAAGACAATAAAGGGAAATTACTGCATTAGGATTTTTTTGCAACTTTTACTACTGTTTTATGTAAACCAAGCGAAAAAAAATTTTTTAACTTCCAGAGAGACCAAAAAATTATTCTTCAAGCGACCTTGAATCTTTTTGAAAATTGACAGACGTAAAATCTGATTCTGAACAAACTTTCTCTTTAAAACTTTTCGATGTTTTGTGATCTAACTCCACTTTTTTACATATTTAAGGCATATTGTTTAAGTTTTCCGCCATGACAGTGATCAAGTCACATATGGCAAAGTAATTTTTTTTGTTATTTGGTATGCTGAGTCGAATACAAAGGTTTTCCCTGGGATACGAGGAACCTTCATAAGTCTCTTGCTATTTAAGATACCGACTTGCGTTTTTTGTCAATGGTAGCTACGGACATTCTGTACAATCTAAAATTATTTTCATTTACAGGGGGTCGGCATACATGGTGGCGCACCAAACTTATGTTGTTTTAAATACAAAGCCCCCTATATTTTAGCACAATTTAATGTAATTTAAGTTAATCGGCGAATTATGAACCGTTTATGTTTTATGGAGGAAAATAGAGTGAAAATGCGCGATTTTTGAAAAATCAAATCACTTCACTGTCGGAAATAAATAATCGATTAAAGTGTCGAGTGCTTTTCCATGTCCTGAATTTTCATATTAGTGCTTATTAATCAACCACTTCGCATTACCGTATACAGGGCGTGATCAAACCCAAAACCGTGAATTACATTAACATGATAACTGATAATCTGGCCAAATATAAAAGTGGGCCGCCGATTAAATTTTGGGATGTAAAGTAGCTCACCTCCTCGTGGTGCATCCTGGATAACGCAAAATGAGTTACATTGATATTTCCTTGATATTTCCTCTCAGAGCACTCCAAGCAAACATCAATAAAAAGTAATACAGATCAATGTGTTTTAATGAGAAACTACTGTGTCATGGGCGTAGCCAGCTAAACAGAACTGCGCTGGAAAACAAAAATAAATTAAATAATTTTAAATTTTAATAAACAAAAATTAAATCTAAAATATATATATTTTCTGTTCTGCATATTTTTTTTGTTATCTGTTATTAGTTTAATTTAAGTATAATTAAAATCTCAAAGTTTTGTTTTCATTTGCCTTTTCTTGTTATCCTAAAATTTTACATTTTGAACGACCATGGACCATGGTTATAAATCCTGCTACGCCCTTGTACTGTAGCTCATTTATGATTTAAAATGTAAAACAAAATATAATATCACATGTAAAAATGAGTTTTTAAATCATAATTTTTATATATTTCTTTTAGATATATCATCATCAATCATCATCCATCGTCATCTTGCATGCATTCAACAATAAAATTTTTGAAATTTTAAAATTGATATCTTATCAGTAAATGATTAGATTAACGTGTTAGGCATCATGGTAAATTTTAGCTAGGTATGTACATACATACCTAGCTACATATCGTTCTTGTTGCTTGGCATAACTTGAATAAGCTTAAATGGAGATTAATGAACAATAGTATTTATGGTACTATTAGTCAACTTTCAACAGATATGCGATATACGTTACAGGTGCAGAATTTAATCAGCTTTCGTATAGCATATCAGCAATAAAAATTTATTTTATATCTTTAAGGTAGTTTGTGTTTAAAGAGTGCGACTTCCCTTGAAACGTAAATGGCAATTTCAATGCATTTTTCAAAACATTGCCATTTCCAAACCAATTCACCAATCTGATTGATTTTTGTTTTGAAGATTCGTTAAATATTGCTCTAGGTGTGATGAATTGATCAAATTACACGAAAGCGCGACAATAAAATAATTAACTAATGCCAAACTAATCGCTGGCTCACTTTTATATTTGGCCAGATTTATCAGTTATCATGTTAGTAATTACTGTGCCAAATTTCATTCAAAAAAATTCTCGGGAACAATGTTAAATAATTTATTTTCTGTATTGATCAATATGAACATGCTAAAATACACTTAGTAATATTGAAATTAGGGTGATGAGAAGTGAATAATTAATTACTGCCAAACTAATCGCCGGTCCACTTTTATATTTGGCCAGATTTATCAGTTATCATGTTAATAATTATTGTGCAAAATTTCATTCAAAAAAATTCTGGGGAACAATGTTAAATAATTTATTTTCTGTACTTATCCACATATCTACGCGAATGCAGGACAATTAAATAATTAATTTCTGCCAAACTAATTATTATCCCACTTTCATTTTTGGCCATATTATGAGGTATAATGTTGTCAACAAATGTGTAAACTTTCATGCCAATAGGTCTACCGATACTATGTGGTTTTATTATTTTTTCCTATTGTGGTCACGTTTGGATTCGGGTGATGAGAATTCGGGTGATAACTTCACACCCGCCAAGAATATCGCAAATTGATTTATGAGTTTAAACACTTCAAAGATTTAATGCATTAACGTAACCAGTTTTGGGATTGTTTGAGTAGCGAAGTAATTACGTTCGATATGCATTATAAAATTAACATCCAAACATAATATTAGAATTTGTTATTTAAACACATTCTTTTGAGGATTTGATATTTTTGTAGAAAGCTTATTACATAAATTTTTTTTTAATAAAAAAAAGAATTGATAAGTTTTAATAGACGATTATTAGTAACATCTGAAAATTTCGCTTGAGAATTTCAGTAATTGAATTTGGATGTTGCAATCACCTAAGGAAATTTTTAGTATTGATCATTCTTGATTTAAGTGTAATTCGAAAACGAATTTGTAGTACGAATTGGTACGAACTGGTTGTTGACTTGTTAACAGTAGATTAAATTAAAGCAACATAACGTTAAACATTGATCGCGGCACACGCATTTACTTATCGAAGATGTGTAAATTTTGGAGCCCTATTTCAAACGGAGTGCAGGCAAGGAGTAGCCAGGATTTATAACAGGGCAAACCATGGTCCATGGTCGTTCAAAATAAAAAGAAAAGGCAAATGAAAACAAAACTTTGAGATTTTAATTATACTTAAATTAAACTAATAACATTTTCTTGGGTTTAAACTAAATTTATCCAAAACTTTCTTCACTATGCAGTCCTGATTTTCCTTCAAAAATTTTCGATGCACACTCATCAAACACAACCCAGTGAGTCTGTCATCACCCATTGTACTCCTGAGCCAAGTTTTACCCTTCGCAGGGTACTGAACGATCTTTCCACGGTAGCAGTAGTGGATGGGAAAGCACTTAATATTAGCAGTGCGTGCCTTGTTGCAGGAAAAAACATTAGCTTCCTCCAAAAGTGCAGCCACTTCAATGTCCTTTAATTTGTCTTCTGCTAAATTCTTTTCTTCCACATATTGTACCACAAATCTAATTCTGCAGAGACATCACCCAACTTATAAAATTCCATGAAAGATCCTGCAAAATAAAGATTTAGCGTACTTTTTTTAAGAATGGCCTGTACACCACCTTCTTTGCCGGCCATCGTGGAACACCCGTCAAATCCGAATCCCACACAATTATCGGCGGAAAAATTATCTTCTAAAAACTTTGAATTGCGCTAGCGATTGTAGAACATCTTGACATTTTAACTCAATGTAGCCTACAAATTCCTCCTGATTATTTTTGGCTTTCATCATTTACAGCATAAGACTTTTGCCCGTTTACAGTCTTCGATTATTTTTCTTTGATAACTTCACCGCATAATTGTATGATCTCATTTTGAATTGTTGGTGAGGTATAGACTGCGTTTTTGACATTTATCCAAGTGGCTCTTTAGCTTCTCATCACCAGAGTCAATCCTCAAATTTAAAAGGTCAAAGAAAACTCCCTCATTTCCTTGTTTTCCTCTAAGCGGCAAATCATAAATTCCACAAAATATTATGCATGAAATAATTGCTGACAATATTTGTTTATTTTCTTCAATCGTCTTATGGTGCCCTATTTGCAACTGGACATCAACAGGATCATTTTCAAGAAATGCTTTTGCAACGTGCTTTCTACAATCTTCATGTATATCCTTAAACTTCATGTAACTAAATGACCTCAAAACTCCTTTAACTGTAGCATTCTTGGCGAAATAAAACACAATACAAACATAGAGCACCTTTCAAACGACTTGAGTACACCAGCCATGGAGTATATTGATCTAACCAGCGATGGTTAAATTTTCTTTTCAAGTGAATGGCATCAGAAGCAAAATCATAATTGGATGATGGAACCCAAGGGTTTGTCAACAATTCCTTCTTTTTCAGAAGGCACAACTAACATAACGACCAATGTCATTTTCATGGTAGCCATCGCGTTCTTCAGTTTGTTTAGAGTCCCAGTTCCAGAGACAGCTTCATGTAGATTTGAAGAACTTTGAGCCTCCTTCAAAATAGATTCCGATTTTGATGTTCCGACCATTTTATTTTCATCTTCATCACAATCATTGCTTTCACTTCCACTACTGTCATCATGAACTTTTTCGTTTTAGAGATTTTTTACCTAAAATAATAACCTAATATCATTCTTGTTCTTAGTCCCTAGTATAAAAATTAGTATAAAACAAAACTACCATGTAATGATAGCTTATAATGTGGATGTACTATATCTGATGTTAATATTTTTTCTAGATTAAAAACACAAAATGAAATTAATAGCACGTATAAAGTGCTGTTTGATCTTTAATGTGTGAAAATTTCAAGTTTTTATATTTAGTCCCATTTGAAATATCAGCTATCAAAATCGGTGCATTATTGTAATTTTTTGTTATTATTAGAAGGCAAAAAGTCGGCATCATAATAATGAAAAATATATAAAATTATATTAATAATGCACAGAATCTTTTGCCAAAGGTAATAAAAATTGTTTCACAAAGATACAAGCAAAAGTAAAGAGCAATTGGCAATTTTGTAAAGGGCTGCAATTGAATTTTTTCCAAACGTTGCGATACAAATAATTTTGAACAAAAATTAACATCGGATATAATATATCTACATTATAAGCTATCATTACATGGTAGTTTTGTTTTATTGGTGCTGGTCGAGCAACCAATTTTCAAATTTTGGACCATTTCTAATGGATGACTCTAAAGTTTTAATTAAAAATTTAATTTTCTACTGAAATTATTTAACTTACCTTTTGTAACCAATTTCTTATATCCATATTGTCTTTTCTGTGATTTCTGTCTCTTTATTCTGTGGTAAAACTATTGTTACGGATTTTCCTCCTTGTTGCTCAGGCAATAATTTAACACTGATAACTATTCACACCAACTTTATTTAAAACCAATAAAGTTAACAAAACAATACAAATATTCACTTTCTCAACACTTTTAACTATTTCGCTTTTAAATCTCGCGCCTCGCTTTCTATTCGCCGTATACAACTTCGTATCCTGCACTATGTACTGTACTGTACTGCCTGTCTTCGCGCCGGATAGGCAGTTTTATATACCCTTTTTGAGCCTAGAAATTGCCAGAACATTCGCATCGCCGGTTCCCGTATATTCCTCACTTGTATCTCGATTTTTCTCGAAGAAAACCAGTGGCGTTTCGTTACACTATTAAATAGGACACTGTCGATAGACAAGAGCACTTACACACCAACTCAATAGTTGTTGCAAAAAGTATTGTCCTATGTTAGGATTTGGAGCAAGTTGTGTTTTAACCACTTGATAGTTTTGCACGAACTGCACTCGGGCGTGACATTTTTCCGTACACTGACGATCCCGAGTCTCGTTCAGGCGACTTTTGTTTTAACTTGTTGGTGTAGGTCTTACGTACGTTATAAGTATTTATTTCGGATTCTGATGTAGGATTGTTTATTGAATGTTTCAAAATATTTCACACTAAAACTACTTATTGAGTAAATTTATTTTAATTAATTAATAGGATTAAAAATGTAGTTAAATGAAAACAAAAAAGTGACAATTTTTACCATTTTTCTCAAAAATGTCCGACTGTTAAGTGGTTGAATCGAACACTAAAATTGACGTATCCTGAGAGTAAATCGAACACTCGTTTTATCCAATTCTGGTGTGCACCAATGCATTAAATGCATAGATCGAAAACGCTATTAATATATATTTAGCACTATGTCAGTTTTCAAACAGCTTTGTTTTTGCTGATGAAATATATTTTAGTGACAAAGGACACGAGAATAATTTTATTTATTAGAGCTTATTAATTAATTTTAAAATGTTCATAAAAGCAACCAAACGACCACAACAACAAACAAAATATATAAAACAGATAACAAAAAAATATGCAAAACAGAAAAATATGTATATTTTAGATTTAATTTTTTGTTTATTAAAATTTAAAAATTATTTAATTTATTTTTGCTCTTTCAGGGGGCAGTTGCCGCTCCTGCCTTCTGCTACGCCTATGAGTGCAGATGCTGTCAAGCCACTTGAGATGGATTACGTACAGGTAAGCGAGTTTTTGTATGTTTAAACGAGCTGTGCACTTATCGTAATTCGGCACGCTTATCCTTATTTCGACTTATAATCATGCTGGCGCCCAAATCTAATTTCGATAAACGGCTTCAACCCCTAACTCGACTCATTTATGGTATACTATTTTGGTGATACAAAATTAATTAACATCTTAATAACCCCCAAACCCTGGCTAGTCGGTGCAAAATCTGTTATCCCGTTTTAACACCCGTTTTTACCGTAACAATGTACGTTTATGTTGTGCTTGCACATAAAATATAATGTTGTACTCTACAATAT
This sequence comes from Vesta saturnalis, assembly GCA_036346205.1. Classification (NCBI taxonomy): domain Eukaryota; kingdom Metazoa; phylum Arthropoda; class Insecta; order Coleoptera; family Lampyridae; genus Vesta; species Vesta saturnalis. The sequence continues at coordinate 225,189 of JARFJB010002525.1, forward strand.
ATTGCTAAGGTCACACTCAAACCACAGTGTAGATAAGATAAATTATATCAACCCTTTTACGTAATTCAAATTAAGTACTAGTATCAAATAAAATAGAATATTATACACGACAATCTATAAAAACTAAAATCTTTCACTTGTGGTTCTAATGCAGTTCTTGAATTAATATCTTTCTCTCCATGTTAAAATGCCCCTTTATCGTCTTGTATAATAAATTAACATAGCACGTCCTAGAATATGAGATAGTAATAAATCATCTTAAAAACGACAGGTCAGTGGCGTACTTATTAAAGGCATATACTATAAGGTCTGTAAAATTATAAAAATTTACAATTTTTAATACACTGAAATCCCAATTGTATGTCTATGAGTTGTCTGATCGTCAGGCTTAAGTTGAACTTTAAAGGGTCGTCTTTTGTTTGCCATTTACCTGAACCGTTTCTATTTAACACAATATTTTGCATGCGACTCATTTACTGCATCTTTGTTTAATCTAGCCTGTTTGCTACTGGATGTCGGTTTGCCGCTTTCATGCAAAAAAAAAACAATATTTATTACTCTCTGATATACTGGGACGTACTTTAGTGATATTGTTTTTCTAGAATTTTCAAGAATTAATAAATTGTATATCTGCAGATTATTTAATTATGACTACCATATTGTACAGTTTCTGTGTTAATCTAAACTGTGGGGCAAATTAAAGTATGCCCTTTTTTAATGTGAGATAACTTTTTTATTTCTTGGCCGATTTTAGTAATTTTGGACGGGGTATGCAAAAAAATTTCTTAACATACGCCTAAATTCAAAATTACAATGGTACAATGGTTTAGATAAAATAAAGTCTTTCGGTTCTTTGCATTATTTAATAATGATAATGAAAAAATCCCTATCTGACAAATAAAAACAAAGGAACTTAATAGGAAAAACAACAAACTGTAAATTGAACTTCAAAATTTAAATATTTTTGACCCTGCATGAATGTGTCCACCTTCATGATCAACAACTTCTTGCGGCAGCCTTCTATGCCACTGCCTTATGGATGCGTCTATTGTTGCTTGCCAACATTCAACGATCGGGGCTATTTGGTGGCCAGTTTTCCGGTTCAATAAAGTCTGCACAATTTTCTCGTAGATAACGTATCGTGCTTCTTGTAATAGGCGCAAGTGCGCCATCCTGCTGAAAGTTATAATTTGGTGTCATATCCTCTATTTCTGGCAGCATGTTTCACAAAACATCTGTTTGGTAAACCTCATAACTGATTTTTTAATCCACAAATAAATTTTAGTTTTTCCCTCAGCCGACACGCCAACTGACACCATTACGGAAGCAGAAACATGTTCACGGGGAATTAAAAGTTTATCTAGTGGTATGATACGGTTTTTGGTCACAACTGAATACACTGTTATTTTGAGATCTTTTGGGAGGTCGTATGGTAAATACTTTCTCATTAGTGAACCATATTTTACTAATTTGTTCTCTTGCATGAAACCTTCGTAATAATTGTTGACACCTTTTAAGTATTCTTTGCTTTGCACTTGGAATAAGTTTTTGGCAGTAAACTTTCTTGTATATTTTTAAATTAAAATCAGCCTTTAAGATGCGTCTAGCAGTTTTTCTGTTAATGGTAGTTGCTTTATGAATTCTTGTTGAGCTTAAAGTTTTTCCTAGTTCCAGGTGTTTTCTACAAGCTTTCTGAATGTTTTCAGGTGTCCTTGATGTTCTTATTCTTTCACAACCAGGCTTGGTAGTTAATCAACCGTTAGTTTGTCTGAAATGAACCAACATCTTCTTAATTGTTGACAATTTCCAATTTTTCTGAGGAAACATAGGAAAGAGCTTCTTTGCACCATAATTATATGATTCTCTGAGAGATTTTATTAATAGTTTATCTTCTAAACTAGTAATGGCCATTTCAAAATATAATGACTGATTTATGATGATAAGGAATGTCATTGTCAAACATAAACAATCAAAACATTCATTTTTGGTTGCTATGCATACATGCATGGCCTCCTAAAATGTTGATAGAAATCTAAGCTATTCTTAACTAAATAAATTATTGAATTTAGTTTTTATAAAGTGCAATAAAAAATATTTTCATACGTAATATCACAAGAGAGTGAAAATAAATTGAAAATAATTCGACAGATATTTCGATAACTTGTTGTCTGGAAATAACCATGAGACCGTTGGGCTATGCTCTTATTGACAACAAGTTTAAAATATCTTGAAAATATTTTAAATTTGAACTCTTGAATGATATTCGACAGATTATTTTTTGACGTTTAATGAATCCTGTGATTGACATAAATGCATTTTAATTGATATCTAAAAGAAGTATTTATCGTATTTATTGAATTATATAATACTATACTAAATAATTGTTATAACCTAAAGTAACATCGATAATAAATTGAATGAATGAATAACGTTAAATTCTGAAATGACATATGCCATATTATTTTCGCGAAAATAACACAAGAGAAAATTCTCAGTATAAAAATGTTGTGATTGACTTCAACGTATCCACGTGATCAAAAATTGATACTGTTTATTGATTTTTATAAACGTCAAAAAATAATCATTTTAATAAAGCACACAGGTAATAGTATTCGATAAAATATCACTTTTACGAAAGTTGTGCTACAGTTTTACCCATTTGGCAGATTTTTAAGCTATGGGTTTTACTCTCACAACGATCTGGAACACGTCAAGGTTACTTATCATTGAAAAAGGAACACTTTAATTTAGCCCACAGTGTAGTTATTACTTATATAACTTACCCACATTTAAGAACATCCTGAATTTCGGGTAAAAGAGGATCTCTGTTACCGTACATTTCAGGTAATACGTTTCGTAGTGAATAATATTTATAAATTTTATACTTCGTCTTCTCCAAACTAAACTTGCAGCCTCTTAAAAAATTTAAAATCCACTTGTCTTCTAGAAATAATCGGGGAATTTAGTGAGCATTGCATTGCCGAATTTCTTTGACATACATACCTGTTCTTACCTTCAAATAAGGTTGCTTTAAAATCCATTGTTTAATGCTGTTAATGTCATCTTCCACTCGGGCTGGATTTTCGTTTAGTACTTGGTACGCTTTTCTACTAAGGGCTTCGTTCAGTGACATATCTGCATTCAAATAACTTTGGTATATTGTTTCACGTGTGATTTACTGTTGCGACGTACGAATAGGCATAGTATGAATTACCAATTTAATACAACTTATAGTAAGACGCCAGCGAAAATCTCTGGCCTTGCTGAATATTAATGTTGTTTAACGACTTCTAATACATTATTATAAATGAATAAGATTAACAAAATAAATATATTTAATCAATAATTAGTAAACTTATTTTGTAATTCCATACCTTATAATTAAGGTTATTTTAATAAATTCAAGGATTTATTATATAACACTAACCGTTCTTTCTTGCAAATATTCACGACAAATTAATTACCTTCTCTAGCAAAAGTTTTGCCTCCCTCGTTGAGATCTTTTCGAGTTGTGCACGCGTTCCTGGTTATAACTCCCTTTTACACACGATTTCTTTCCCTCACCTATAGTTCATTCAATTTACCGTTTAACGTTAATTCTTGCCAAATCCTACATTTACATTTTGTTTGATTTCTGGACACGCAAAGACTCTAATACTTGGTGAACTAACAACCGTTACCCTAAAACTGGGCTCAAGTCTTACACTAGAATAGAAAACCGGTACCAGACAATTTTTATTCTCCCGTGATTGAGAAGAAATTACTGTATGGTGTTTGTTCGAAATTTTTATCACAATCCTTTACTGGGGAGCACTTTGGAGAGTCAAAACGTTCCAGGTAGACTGTGTACCGCTTGTCCCTATTAATAAGTGCTATTTAATACTGGATCAGTTTAATACATATATACAGGGTGGCCCACCTATCTGGTCTCGGAATATGGCTCCTAAATCAATAGAGATTTATAAGAAATTCCAACGGTATGTTATTGGAGACTAAGAGCGCTACTTTTTAAGATTATTTTTATGTGTACAGGGTGCTCCGTAAATACGTGGCAAAATATTTCGACATTTTTTTTAATAGAACACCCTGTATATTTTATCATTTTTAGAAACTGTCTTTTGTAAGCTTTACAACGTTTATAGTCATCGGATGCAGCGCTGCCAAGTTATTCACGTTTTAGAAAAATTTACAGGAAAATCATATTGGTAAAAAGAATATCATTGTTTTTTTTGTTTTTATAATCGGAACGACAAAAATTACCAGTCCAGTAGATAAAACGTTAACTAAAACTTTTATAAGTATTACGTTTACAAAAAGTATACAGGGTGTCCAGAACAGATCATCCAAATGCGTCAGTTTCAAATAGCTAAAACTTAATAGAACACCCTGTATATAAATACATGATATGAAAGCTTATTTAATAAGCTTTATAATAATATCATAATTGTGGTAACTAGTATTCCCTAATTATAGGTAAAAACCTAAAAATAAAAAATATGTCGATAGTCATGCGTAATAATGAATAAGTATGTAAGTACCTACATTTAATAAAACGTAAAACCAATATAAGCAAATTAATTGATCTTGAAGAAATAATTATTTCAATAAATGTTCGAAATGTCTCCTATTTTGTTCGATGCATTTTAGTACCCGATTCCTTATCGAATCCCTAACTTGTGGCAGCATATTTGGTGAAATGGAGTTAAATTCTTGTCTTATTCTCACTTTCATATCTTCTTTAGTAGTCGCTGGTTGGTTGTACACTTTGCTTTTAACATATCCCCACAGAAAAAGATCACAGGGAGTTAGGTCCGGTGATCTGGCAGGCCAATGTACCGGTCCTCCTCTACCTATCCATCTATGTGGGAACTGTTTACTCAACCACTGACGAACAGGTAACACGTGATGCACCGGAGCACCGTCGTGTTGGTACCACATATTATTTAAAACATGTTGTGCATTTTGCAAAAATTGCCTTAAATAGTTTGGAAGAAAATATAGAAAGACAGCACCAGTTAATATCCTGTTAAAAAAGTAGGTACTGATAACATAATTGTTAATAATACCACCCCAGACGTTTATTGACCATTTCTCTTGGGAAGTGGTTCTAAACAAACGAAGATTTTCATCTGCATAATAATGAAAATTATGACAATTTACCGTCCCATTTTTATGAAAAGAACATTCATCTGTGTAAAGTAGTTTCCTCAAAAAATTTCGTTCAGTATTAATCTTATTATTTATCCATTCTGTGATTATAATCTGGGGGGTAGGAGTTCCTGATGTAACTCCTAATGAAATGGATGAAATTTATTTTTCTTAAAAATCCGTTGTATAGTTGTTCGTGAAATTTCTACGTATTGACTTAATTGTCGTGTACTTATATTTCGATTTTCGACTACAGCTGTTAAAACAGTAATTTCATTGTCTTCTGTTAAGACAGAAGCTGGTCTTCTATGTGTATTATATTTTATAGTACCGGTAGTATTGAGTCTCGTTGCTACTTTTTTAAAACATGCCAGTGGGTTGTCTTCTCTGCGGATATCGTTGAGCGTACACTCTGCTTGCTAAAAATCAGTTTTTCTGACATTCTCCCAAAATGTAAATCATTTCAATTAGTTCTTCACTACAATTTTAAACTTTTCCAAATATTCTTTAAAAAACAATAATTTTATAATAGCTTCAAAAATAATTATTGGCAATTGTTGTTTATTCTGAAAACTGTCAAGATTGTGTTTTGTTTTCAGTGAATACTTTGCGTTTCCTATTATACCGTTGCTCTACACATAATTTAGTCAGGTACCTATGTATTTTATAATTAAAGTAGTACCTAGTCATGAAAACAGGGCTGCTAATACTACAATTTGGCAATTTTCAGATTAAAGTGCTAATTCTGTAAACCAGTGGTCTACAAATTTTTGTTTATTTTAAATTTCTCTTGAAATGAATAAGAAAACAAAAACTAAACGGCGTATTTTTATATTTAAGTTTTTACCTATTAATACGTAATACTAGTTACCACAATTGATATCATTAGAAAGATTATTAAATAAGCTTTCATATCATGTATTATATACAGGGTGTTCTGTTTGAAAAAATTAAGTTTTAGCTATTTGAAAATGACGCTTGGATGATCTGTTCTGGATACCCTGTATATTTTTATAAACTTAATACTTATAAAAGTTTTAGTTAACATTTGTCTACTAGATGGTAATTTTGTCGTTCCGATTATAAAAACAAAAAACACTGATATTATTTTTACCAATGTGATTTTCCGGTAAATTATACAAAACATGAATAACTTGCAACGCTGAACCTATGACTAGAAACGAGGTATCGTTGTAAAACTTACAAAGAACAGTTTCTAAAATGAAAAAATATACAGGGTGTTCCGTTTAAAAAAAGTCGAATTTTTGCCATGTATTTATGGAGCACTCTGTACACACAAAATAATTTTAAAAATTAGCTCTCTTAGTCTCCAATAACATACCGTTGGAATTTTTATAAATCTCTATTGATTTAGGAGCTATATTCTGAGACCAGATAGTTGGGCCACCTATAATACATGATTTTTTTGTAAAATATAAAATTGAAAAATTTTATGTACAAAAGATTAAATGGGATTAGAACCCATGTCCTGTCGTTGACTAGACGATGCTTTGCTAATTGAGCTACAAGGATTGCTATTTAAAATGGCTATATGCAATTATTATTAAATCAATCAGCTACGTATTTGTCGTGTGTGCAACCTTAGCGGTATGCGGACCACATGATAATAGAACACAAAGTAAGTGTTTCCATATAAGTTTAAGACAATATCCTGTTGTTAACAAAATATGTACATAATAAGTTTCCATCTAATAAATTCACAACCCTGTAGCTCAGTTTGTAGTGCAGTCGTCTAGTCAACGAGAGGCATGGATTCGTACCTCATTCGAATCTTATTATGTATATAAAATTTTTCAATTATATATATATATATATATATATATATATTATATATATATATATATATATATATATATATATATATATATATATATATATATATATATATATATATATATATATACAGTGAATCTTATCTAATCCGCCAAAATTAAAGGAGCACTAGAACTCATCATTATAAGCAAAAAGTTCATATGTACATGGGTCCGGAAATGCTTCGTTTCCGAGATACAAGTGTCAGTTGAAAAAAAAATCGCGATTTCTTCAATATTTTTGACTGTTTCGAAATAATTTCATGAAATTTCGTATACGGGGTTTTTGGGACAGTTGTTTGAACAGTTGTTATCAAAGAACATGTTTACTT
>JARFJB010002525.1:242500-277500 GCA_036346205.1 Vesta saturnalis
GATGTTCTATCACCGCTACGGTGTGGTAACTGATCGGGCTGGCGAGGGAGAAACACTAGCTAGTGGCAAGGGCAGCGTTGGCGAAAACCCCAGTGGAGCAGGCTGGATACAACGGAGTAAGGCCTCAGGAAGGAAAGCGCCAGGGTGACGATCTTGATGCGAGTACTTCTAGAATGATGGATGAGTTACAGACAAACCGTGTGGAGAGCTGAAGTTACTGGCCCGGCGGATGCCAGAGTAACAAAATGCGAATAAACTTGGCGGACCCTATAGAGTAGCGAGGATCTTACCTAATGGTAGGTACACAATAGAGGCGATCAACGCCTTTATAGGTTATAAGCGCTTTCAGGAGACTGTGGCGGTTGACTCTTTAAGGCGATACCCGGAAGGCAAGGTCCCGCATATTATTCCCTCCCTAAGGGGTAGAGCGGGCTGTTTGAACTTCTCAAGCTCCTTCAATCACGAATTCCAAGCATACATACATACATCACTGATGTATGTATAGTGGTACTAAGGATGGGTGTGGTAAAGATAGAAGGAACAGAGTTAGGGTTCTATAGGGGGAAAATACTACCCCCAACATTTGCCTAAGTAGGCGCACATCGTATGCGTATATGCAGTGACCATAGCGTTGCTAACACGTTCAATAGGTATTTCACAAAATTTGTGGGTCCGGTTCAACAAAATACGTCAGGTACAAACTATAGTTAGAAACTTCCTCCGAATAAAGGGTCGTCTCTGTTCCTTACTCCTACAACACGCCAAGAAATAGAATCTATTATCTCTACCTTAAAAAATAAATCCACTACAGGACATGATGAAATACCTCAAAATATTATTAGAGCTGTGTCTTTTTTAATATCTGAACCACTTTCTCATGTCATTAATTATTACTTTGAATGCGGTGTTTTCCTAACATTTTAAAGACCGCCAAGGTAGTCCACTTTATAAATGTAAAGATAAACATAACGTTGTTAATTACCGTCCTATAGCTATATTATCGCCGGTTTCTAAAGTATTCGAGAAGGCATTAAAAATCGTATTATAGATTATTTTGAGGCAAACAAATATATTAGCGTGGAGCAACATGGATTTATTGCAGGTAAATCCACATCTACTGCGTTACATACCATTGTAACTCACGTTATGAGTAATCTGAACGACAAAATGTATACTGCTAAGCATCAATTGTGACTTGTCAAAGGCATTTGATATGATTGACCATGAAATCTTATTACATAAGTTATCCCACTACGGTATACGTGGACCAGTTTTAAATGTAATCAAGTCTTACCTTCACTCACGTCTTCAATATGTAGAAATTGTTCATAAAAATGTTAACGTAATCTCCTCATTTAAATCAAGTTCAGAACAAATTGTATGCGGAGTTCCTCAAGGATCTGTTTTAGGGCCTGTACTTTTCGTAATTTTTATAAATGACCTACCGTACAATATTAATTTAGGTTTCCCATGTAAAACAACAATGTATGCCGATGACACCAGTTTTGTAGTAGCTGGGAGTATACTGGATAACCTAAAATCTAATGTAGCAGAAACCCTGTCTCAAGTACAGCATTGGTTTAACGAAAATAAAATGGTGATCAATTTGGATAAAACCAACATTTTACTTTTTCAAAATAATAGATCACCTTTAAATAGTCTGTTGGTTGGGAACAAGGAAGTAACCTTTGTACATTCATGTAAAATTTTAGGACGGTACATTGATAACAACTTTAAGTGGCAGGATCATACTTTAAAACTAAGTCAAAAATTAAACAAGGCTTTATTTGCTTTGCGACGATTAAAATATTTAGGTTACACAGAAATATTAAAAACAGTATACCATTCCTATTTTGAATCGCATCTGAGGTATGGCTTACTCTTCTGGGGTAACTCGAAATCAGCTGACGAGATTTTTAAACTGCAGAAAAAGGCAATTCGTATATTAGCCGGTGTCGGTCTACGAGAATCATGTCGTTCTCATCAATTTAAATAGTCACACCATGTACAATTTATTTATTTGTGAATGCCTAATTTTCGCACATAGAAATATAAATTCATTCAAACAAAATGCAGATTTTCATACGTATAACACCAGATCGCGTAATAAAATTAGAAATGAGACTACACATTCAAGTATAGTGTACAAATATTTTAAAACTCAGGCAATACAGATGTATAACCACTTATCAAATGAGATAAAAAAATCCTCTAAGTCAACATTTAAAAACAAAATTTATAAGTATTTTGAAACATTTGCTTTTTACTCTACTCAAGAGTTTTTTGACACATCTCATAAAATTATTTAGTGTAATTTAGTCACATATTAATATCATCTGTTAGTACATTTTGTTTTATGTGAGTTAAATAGTGTATTTACTTCTATTACTATTCCTCAATATGCTTTGCGTGCTATGTTTTATGTTTGTTTTATATAATGTATTTACTTCTACACCATTTGGTTAAGAATAAAATATCTATCTATCTATCATGTCGCTACGTGTGTATAAGGAAAACCCCCTGAAAAAACGTCATACAAGATAGACGGTAGCGGGAATCGAACCCATTACCTCCTGAATGCTAAGCAGGTCGTGTCATTACTACGCTACTAGCGCCATGCATGGATGAATATGACAGTGTGAATCGTGATGAGGCGGGCGCGAAGGTCGATGCGCAAGACCTGTCAGACTTCCTTAAGAGTTAATTTTAGTAATGAGGCCATTACCATTGCAGAAAAGCCAAGAGAGTGGAGGAGAAAGCGAGATCTCAAGGCATAACACGCATGGTGGGCGGTTGCGAGGAAGGATGGAAGAGTCATTCTGACGCGAGCGTTCTTGACCTAAGAGTAAATTTGTTGTAGTTAATTTTATTAGGAGATATCTAATTTTTCCTATCACCCAACATTTTCACAAAAATTGATATAACTTGAAACACTGTGTGTAGGTATAGGGAACCCTTATGAAAGTGCTACCTACCTTTTAAGTAGAATTCGAAAATGCAATAATATATGGGGTGTGTCATTTAAAAAACATAACTTTGATATGCCACTTTTTGGAGCACTATATATATATATATATATATATATATATATATATATATATATATATATATATATATATATATATATATATATACAGTCCGCGCGGCTAAAGAATGCCTCGTGTCGCTCATGGATGTTCGTGCATTCGGCCGCACTCGTTAACGCAATAGCGACTGAAAGCATTACCAGTGGCGTCGGTGTCGCGTTTTCAATTATTCGTCATCAAACCACAAGAAATTTAAAAATATTTTATTTATTTGAATTACATATGAATAGTAATAGTTTAAACATTTATAAAATAAAAAAATAACCAAGTTGACAAGTAATAAATTTTATATTTGAATTACAAATGAACACAATAGTTTAATCGTTTATGAAAATCAAAAAAATATAAGTTCGATTTTTAATTATAGAAACAGAATAGGCTGTATTTTAAGAGTATTATTCAGGATTTAAAAAAAAATATGATATTTCTTATTACTTGGCCACTTTTTCCCAATGTAGAACTCATATTTCTACACTCGCTTTTAAATCACAATTGAAAACGAACTAATTAATAAAAACATTTTTGAATATTTGCTAATCTGTTGTTATTGATACTAAGGAATGTCAACTATTAGGATTTGTTTAATGAGAATTTAAGCAAATGCCATTAGCATTACATACGCGGTAAGTTTGAGGGCATTGCGGAAGTTCGGGGACTGGCCCAAACTTACAGTCCTCATACTTCCACTATTAAGAGAATTGCAGGATACCTATATATAAAACGATAGTTTTGGGGACATTTGGTAATACGAAACGGGAGCTTTGGGAACGCGTTGGAAGTTTGAGGACAATATAAGTTTGCATTGTCTCTAAAGTGTAATTAAGTACAGGCTAATAAAAAAATATAACGAAAAGAAAAACTTATAGGCCGTATCTTAACACAAGGATTGTGATATAAATATATTTGAAACGAATTAAAATACACAAAGTATTAGTTACCAATTCTTTTTTATATCATGAACTTTAGTTAACTCAATACTTTACATAAGAAATTAAAATTTATAGACAAACTGTCAGTAGTAACGACACAAGTAACTTCCAACAAATTAATTTATTATGAATTGTAATGTTTACATTCTCATTTCTTTAAAAGCAGTTTTGTTTTCATGGCGTTGTTGTTGATTAAAATGTTAATAGTTTGATTTAGGACACCTTTGCGATTTGATACACACTTTATTTTCTGACTGATTGTTGTTCCTTTTTTAGTGCCGTATTAGTCACTGCTCGGCTATATTTCAGTAATCATTCAGCTCAGTGTATATTGTTCCATCGCAATTCATATGCATTATGTCCTCGCTTATATGTCTTGAAAAAGCACCAGTGTTGCTTTGATATGTGCTTTAATAAGAATTAAGTATTTATCTAAACTATAACTAAGTTAGAAGCAAGAGTAATGTGTAAGTCGGAGTGTGGCATTCATTATTTTTTGTTGATTTTAGAGTGTTTATTAAAAAGGCCGTATGAAAATTGAAGGTACCCACAGTCATAACATTTAGTATGGTGATGTGAGAATGACTTACACGAAAGTTTAACAGAAATATGAATCAAGTCATGTGGAAAAGAGCATCTCAAACATGGCGGCATTAAAATAACTGCCCCAAGAAGATTTGTGGAACGATTACGATGGGTATAAGAAACAAATTGGCTTGTAGATTGAATATCTAAACAAATCGGTATATAAAAAAGGAAACGCAACCAAGGTTGAACGACGTACATTGATTAACACAGAAGAAAGCAATACAGGGAGAGAAAGTACAAATACAGGAGAAGTTCTAAGAATATTTTGTGAAATTGTAAAATGTAGGTGTTGTAAATTTAAAGTATTGCTTCTCCTGAGAGTAACATTTTCGATAAATGAAAAACTCGCTGACAGCATCTGTTTCTAGGAGAAACTATAACCTGTTCTATTGATAACGAAAGGGACGCCACGCTCTGGGAATTAGTGTTTGTATTTTCTGTAGCGGTAATCCGTCTAAGAACCGCATGTTTTTGTCTCAAAAATCTAGCATTTATAAGGTTTTGTCAGGCAGTTTTTCCTCATAAACTCGTAAGTTGCCGTTATGCAAACTGGAGCAGCAAGTGCGTTCCTTCAAAACCAATTCTTGGCCATATCCATCCATACATCATAGAAACATACTTTACCTGTCGTCTCGGAAAATTTGAGCTTGGGTTTTTATTAGAACTGTTTTACTTGTTAGTACGTTAGTACGTGAATGCAGTGTCGAAAAAAATAATGAATAATATACAGGTTGTCACATTTACAAATTCATGAGTTTGATTAATAGCTCGAAAATTAAACTTTTTGGAAAAAGATAACTATGTCACTGAATTATATGTAAAACAAAATCAGTTTTTAACGCATAACGGAAATACAGTTGTTTTTCAAAACTACCCTAAAGTTTAAAAGCTAAGGAGGCCCTGACTAACCTAACACTGGAATTTTTCGTTACGTTAAACAGTACGACAGTAATGTAAAAATATAGATGCTCTGTTTTTAATAACTCGGATAACACCGAAAAGTGTCGACCAATTCTCAACTTAATATTGATTTCAATAGATTTCTGTTTTTGTTATACAATAAAAAATGTTTCAGCTGTACATTTTCAGCGTTAAGATAAAGCTTGGTAAGAATTCAGGTACCACAGGTTCTCCAAGAAATAAAATTTAATTGAACAGACCAGTCGCATTTTTTCATCTGTTCATCTGTACCTAAAGTTACTAAACATAGAGTCGGTTTATTACAAGCAAAACAATCCCTGTCTGCCTCTTATTTATTTTCAGTCACAATCTCTGCATACCTCCCTAGCTTCTTTAATTTAATATTTCCCACAGCTTCTCTCTATTCACTCTGTCGTATACCTTCTCCAGATTTACAAGCGCACATTACAGCTTAATGTTTACGCCTACACATTTTTCGAACACCTATTGAAGGGCAACCATCTGATCAACATATCTCTCCCTGGTGTGAAGCCACCCTGCACATACCAAATCTTAGTTTGAGTAGTTTCTCGTACTCTGTCAATCAGTACTCTTCCAAATACTTTATCGGGTACATTGGGTAAACTAATTCCTCTCTGGTTCTTGCAATCACTCTTGTTCCCCTTACCCTTATACAGTGGTACAATGATCGCGCTATTTCTATCCCTCGGCACTTTTCCACACAATGCATACATTGAATAATTCACACAATCTTCGTATAAGCTTTGCACCTCCATACTTTAGCATTTCACCAGTGATTTCATCTACTCCTGCTCCTTTACCGTTTTTCAACCTTCCTACGGTTTTCTCTAGCACTTTTACCCCAATATCCTTCGCAGTTTCATTCACCATTCCTTCTACATTCTCCTTAATTAACCATTCAGTCTTACCTTCCTCACTACTGTACAACTTTCCTAAATATTCTTGCCAGCATTTCCTCACTTCATAGTTGTCCTATGCTATTTCGGTGCTCGTATTCATCAATAATGCAGCGTTTTGTTTTGGGTCACGTTTTGTATTTTTGAGCCATTTCTAGTTGTTTCCCTCACAAGCATCCTGCATTTTCTCTCCTTCCACAGACATCACTTCGTCTTTACTTATTCTCACTGCTTCCTTCACTTCTTTGTTTCTTAATCGGTACACCTCATACAATCACTTCTTATGCAGGAATCATTGTCTTGTACGCATCTGTTTTCTTACATACTGCCTTTTTTTACCATTTCTTTCCACCAAGTACATTTTTTTCTGTCTACCTACAGTTGCTCTTCCACATATCCGCACGCCCAACTGACAACACAGTTTTTTAAGCTTATCCATGTACTTTCAACCGCAGTCCCTTTTGTTTGTTCGTTGCACACTGCTTCATTCATATTCAACTCTTTACTCACAGCATCTGCATATTTCATTGTCGCACCATTATCTACTAGTTTCACGGCCCTAATTCTAGAAGTTTCCACTACGTTTGCTTTCCTTTTCCAAACCCACTTTTGCCCTAAACACACTCGATACTGCCAAAAGTCGTTCATCATACACTGTCAAGTCAATCATACTTTTAAATTCACCTCTTTGCTATGTATACATATGCACATTTGTATGTTTAAACCACGTATTAGATACAAACAGGCTTCTCTCCACACAGATGTTCACCAGGCGTTCACCATTCTCATTAACTCTTTGGTCTCTGAACATTGCTTGAACGCGTTCAGTATGTTCTCTCTGTACACCCACCCATCCATTCATGTCTCCCAATATTGCTACTCTTTCATTTGGCTTACATACGTTCAACATGTTCTCTACACCATTCCTGGTGTCTTTCTTCATTTACCGGTGCATAGCATGCACTCATATTACCCCGGGAGATACCAATTCGTACTGCTTAACACATCTTTTCGCTCTTTCACTCATGATTACTCCGTGCGGGGGTGCGCGCGTGCGTGCGTGCGTGCGTGCGTGTGTGTGTGGGTGCGTGCGTGTGTGTTGTGTGTGTGGGTGCGTGGATGTGGGTGTGGGTGTTGGTGGGGGAGTGCGCGTGCGTGTGCGCGCTCGCATGTGTATGTGTGTGTGTGGATGTGTGTATGGATGTATGTTAGTATCCACGAAAACTTCAGAACGAAAATACCTACTTACTTAAAATTTTGTATTTGAGCTTATTTTCATTTGGCTTAGAGCTTATTAAATTTTTGAAGAAATCCACTAGCGGAGAAGATGGTTTATTGGGGGCAGTTTTTGGTTTTTATCAAATATTTTTAAAAAAACTGCATATTTCAAAGATATAAAGATACCTAGACTTAAACATATCAATTAATTAAGTTCTACGTAATTTTTTGATACGACGCGTAATTTAGCGGCAAAAAAAATTATAAAATAGAATTTGTGTTAAAATTTGTTCATTATCTGAATAACGATTAATTTTATAAGAAAAAGTGTAGACGTATTTTTTAAAGAAAATTTAATTTTACATACATCTTCTTTATAATGTTTCTTATTGTAAAACGAAATAAATGCAAAAATTAAATAAATATGATTGAAAATGCTTGAAGCTGTGTTATTGACATTTTTATAGAAGCGGGCGGCTTTGCAATTTTTTTTACGTTAACATGTATTTATGTCTATGAACCTCTATCTGACATGAAGTTTTAAACGTAATTCTAACATAGATTATTGTTTTTGTTTTTACAATGTTGCCTGTTTTCGTTTTGAACGTGTATAAAGAAGAGGTTGCATAGTTATCCTAAAAAATCTGGCTGATGGACTTGGGCACCACACTTTCTCATATAAGAAAAATAACTGTTGCACGCAGTAATTTCATAGTTATGTGAGATTGAAATTTTCAAATTTGAAAATGTCAACTTTTAATCTATTACGTGTGTAACATGAAACGTATCAAGAATAAAAATATTGTGTTTTAAAACAATCATAGTACTACAGTTAGATGGGCAAGAGGATTTCACGTTAATACTGGGGAATAATAACCGGTATGAAGTTAGCTCCCCAACTTTTGAAATTTTCCCTTTTTTCAATTGAAATCGTTTGTTGGTCGTTTGTCGGTGTTTGTTGGCTATTTTTTAATATCGAAATTAATACAACTATATACATAGTTATACATATGTTATAGTAAAGGAGAATATGGAGGTAAGTGTTCACTTACCGGCCTTATATAGCGCACAGGTAGAAGCGAGCAAGACTAATCTTTACATTCACTGCATTGCAATCAAGATTAAATTTAATGTATATTTAAGTGAATTTATTCGAAACAAGAATAGTAACTCGGTGTAGTGTGTATGAGTGATATTGTAGAGCCCAGAAGTTGTGGCAATTGTAATTTTTTTGCCATAAATGCAATTTTTTTGCTTTTAGTGAATCTACTAAAATTGTAGAGAGTGCGTATAATCTAGTAAAGAATGTAACGGGAAATAAGGGTAAAGACATTCAGATCAAAGTAAAAAACGTTCTTAAGAAGAATTTAAGGCACCAGTTATTTTTAGAGATTTGTAAAGTACTTGAAGGAGAAGTGTCTTCTGTAGGCTTAAATATAAATCCTAACCTACTACCGTACGCATTACAACATTATGACCCTTAATTTAAGCATAGCGCGAAAGACCCATCAGTAGTAGTGGGACACCTTTCGCCGCCATCTTGGATTTTGCCGTCACAAGGATGCCCCACGTGGGAGACCGTATTTTCCACCCCTATGGTTTCTTTTCGGAGGCCTTTTTCAGCCTCTAATTATTTTTGTTTTAACACACCCACGTGTGAGACCGTATTTTCCACCCCTATGGTTTCTTTTCGGAGGCCTTTTTTAACCCCTTTTCATCCCTAATTATTTTTGTTTTTCTTACTCGCCCACGTGTAGGGCGTGTTTTCCCCCTATTTTACGGCCGCTCACGTATAGGACGCGTTTTTTCTTCCCCTATGGTTTCTTTTCGGGGAGTCAACCTTTGATAGAATTTCAATGTTGTATTAAGAGCCTTTTTGACAGTAATTTTGTACTTGCTCACGTGTGGGGGCAGATGTAGGTCTTGGGGCTGAGGCTGGACCTAGGCTTGGACTGGGGTTGGTCTTAGGGCTAGGGTAGGGTGACAACTATTTCTGGCAATTAGCTTGTAGATCATTTTGTTTCTGGGCCTAGCATTCTGATTGAAAAGGATGTTATTTAGTCGATTTAAGTTGCTGGTAGATCATGTGTTAGTATCGTTTAGCGATTCAAGATAGAAGGTCAGTTTAAGCACCCCTTTTCGGCGATAGTTCGTCGGGTTGTGGAAAATCGTATCAAAGATCGCTCTATGGAATTTCAAAAGGGTTTACCTGATATGGAACAGTTTGACGGGGAAAAACCTGTCTGAATAATAATAGACGATCTAATGCCCGAAACGAACGGCTCTGTGGTTGATATTTTTACAAAGGGTTGTCATGATCGAAATCTAAGTGTGTTTTTCTTAACTCAGAACATATTTCATCAAGGACGTGGACAGCGGGATATTTCTCAACGCACATTACATAATTTTGTTTAAGAACCCACGTGACAGAGCTCAGATGCAGCATTTAGCAAGACAGATTTCGCCGGACAACCCGAAATTTTTAGAAGCAGCGTACCAAGATGCTGCTTCAAGCCCGCACGGATATTTATTGATTGATTTAAAACAGAATACACCGGATGTGCTACGTTATAGAATAAACATATTCGGTCCTCAAGGTATCTGCCAGGTATATATAGCGAAAAAGGGTTTAAGCCTCACAGTCATAAAGATTACATCATATATGATGGCTGACGTCTTAAGCGAGAACACTGATATCCTGCATGCATTAGCCAGATTAAGTAAAAGTCAACGTGAGGCTTTATTGAAATGTTTGGATAGCAAGCAGATAGAGTGTATTTGCGAGTGCGCACATAACATTTTAAAAGGTCGTGTACCTCTGTCAGCTCATTCGAAGCAGCGACTCTCTCAACATAAGCACACTTTAAGACGCTGGCCGCTCCTGTTAGGACCATTACTCGGTGGAATCTGGGTAATCTGTTTGAATAACCATGGATCACAATCTGAAGAAGATGATTATTCTACCGATGGACTTTATACAGCGCTTACAGGTACCAGAACTACAAACCCGCGCGGTTGGCGTCAGTTTGCGACGTACATTAAAGAGATAAATATACCACGAGAGTTTATCGGAAATACGCAAAGGCATGATGTTTCTGTATCACCCAGCGTTGAAGGGACCCTCACAACAACTATAAGTGAGAATTACGATGCTGATAGTGAAACGCGAGAAACACCGAGAAGAATCTCTCAAAGACGAAGAAGAGGAATTTCACTAGATTGGGATTCGTGGCGGACATAACATGGATGCTGTATACTATGATCCCTCTCACCCAGCAGGGTTCGCTGGTATAACACATTTAACTAATGCTGTAAATGGTAGATATGGTGAAGTGAAAAATTGACTGCTTGCACAGGAGGCTTACACGGTACATAAACAAGCCAGAAAAAAGTTTCCACGAAATAAATATATACGAGTTGTGGCAAGCGGATCTTTGTGATATGCGAACTTTAAGTAAACACAATAGTGCATACAACTACATACTAACGGTAATTGATGTATTTAGCAAGAAGGCATTTCCGGATATTTTTAACGATTGCGACAATACTCCGGCAAATCTACAGACGGATAAAGGTAAAGAGTTTGTGGCGAGCAGTATACCAAACTTTTTCAAGAAACAAAATATCAATTTCTATGTAACATATAACCCTGATGTAAAAGCATCTGTAGTTGAAAGATTTAATAAAACAATGAAACCAAAGATGTGGCGTTATTTCACTTACAAAAATTCCTACAGGTATATTGATGTACTCGAAAGGCTTGTGACTGCTTACAACAATAGCCCTCATTCAAGTATAAAGATGGCCCCCGCGGCTGTAAACGATAAAAACTTTTTGGAAGTGTGGGATAACCTGTACGCGAAAGGTTTAGGTCCAGTACGTCATCCTAAATAAAAAGTCGGTGAGCATGTCAGAATCGCCAGAACTAGGTACACCTTTGAGAAGGGATATGAAACGAATTGGAGCGAGGAAGTTTTTACAGTTAGTGCGGTGATAAAAAGAAGACCACCAGTTTATCGAATAATCGATCTTAATAACGATCCTGTTGAGGGTGCCTATTACGAAGAAGAATTGCAAGTTGTTACGGTTGATAAAGATACTTTATTCAAAGTCGATAAGATTGTAGCAGAGAAGGGCCGTGGGCGATATAAACAATATCTGGTTAAGTGGCGTGGATACAGTGATAAATTTAATAGCTGGGTGTTAGCTTCGTAGTTGAGAGATATATAAAAATGGAGTTTTATCTTACCTTATTGAGTAATAGCTCTATGATGTATTTTCCAGGTAATATGACGTCAAGTTTTATTACGCATCTGCCAAAGCGAATAAGATTAACGGGGTAGTGGGTTGTAGGGATATCGGAAATTCAGTACCCATGTTCTTTTGCCGCAGTAAGTGCAACAAACAATTTAATTTATTATAGAACAGAGCCACCTGAAGAAAGCGTGCTAGAAACAATATTAAAAAAGGCGGCAGAATATTTTCAACGCGACAACGAGAAAATCATTTATATTGAAGATGGCTGGTACGTGATACGTTTCGCTTCTGGAAATTATGCCAACATAGAAGAAATTACCAACTATCTAAATAACCATGTACTAATAAGTAAATTGCTAACAATCGAATATCATAATCTAACTAAGCGCGACACTACGAAATTAAAAACTCATCTCTCTCTATTCGGATTCTCACAACGTCTAGCCTTACAATTGGGTTATCGTCCGTATCATAACATAGCTATGGAACCAATACCCCCTCACCCCGCTAGTATTTGGATAGGATTACCAACTCTGATGTTTGTTTATCGCGATATCGTTGAACCGCAAATTCTGGGTTATGTTATATCTCCGCTTATGCGTATAATAAACATTACTTCAGAAATCTATGCTTACGGGAGTCATACAGATGTTGCTTTTTCGCCTGCACTCTACATACCGGTAATGACGCGGGAATTTGAAAACATCGAGATTGATTTAAAAACAGATACGGGTGCAGCAATGCCATTTGGGTTTGGAACGTCGTGTCTGAAGCTACACTTTAATAAAGTACAATAATGGTTTGCCCTTATCAGCAATATTACATGAATCAGGCCGGTAACGGTATCGGCTCTATCTAGAGACGTGTGCCATATCAACGTGGTCATGGAATAGGGAGCTGGTTAGGTGGTATTTAGAAGTATAATACCGCTATTTAAGTCTGGTGCAAAGGCTATTTGGAAAAGAAGCTCTTAGAACGGGTGCTAATAATCTCGGTCACGTCATATAGGATGGACCTATTAAGGATTCGTTTCAAGAAAGATTTCACGAGGCAGGTAGAAACCTTAAGCTTAAAGCCGACGAGAAAATCGATAAAATGATGGAGGGTTCTGGTTATAAAAGAGTACGTCTATTCGATAATAACCTGTCTTTACCGAGAGCTGTTGCTAAGAAGAAGCCTACTTACGACGATATATTTTCAAGATAATGGCTATTTTACATGCCCAATAGTGTGAATGCGTCAAGTCCGAATTGGATTTGTTCGCTTTACCGTCGACGCAGACAAGTATCGAGAGTGGTGAATGGATATTTAACAAGCCCTTATCAGCTCTGAGTTATGACGCCCCAATAGAATTTGTAGTCCCCGGAAATGGAAACGATTACATAGATTTAAGTCAGACCATGTTTTACATTACAGCTAAAGTACTAAGGCAAGATGATAACAGCACTTACCGATGCTGATGTAGCACCGGTAAACAATTGGATGCATTCGCTTTTCTCACAGGTGGAAGTTTACATAAATCAGAAGATGGTGTCACAACCAAACAACACCTACGCCTACCGTTCATATATCGAAACGCTGCTAAATTATGGAAAGAAGGCCAAGAGTTCACATCTAGGTTGTACCTTATGTCACAATGATACAGCTGGACAGATGAATACACTGGGAAACGTAAATAACGGTTTCTCAAAACGTCAAGCACTTGCGGCTACCGGGAAACAGATAGAGATAGAGTGAACTCGGATTTGTTTAATCAAGAAAAGTTTCTCATAAGTGGTGTTGAGTTAAAGGCTAAGTTTGTACGATCAAGAGATACCTTTAGCCTAATGGCGGCGCTCGCTTCAAATTACAAGACGCGAATTATAGACGCCAGTTTAATGGTGAGACGTATGCGAATCAACCCCACCATTCTAATTGCGCACGCTAAAACTTTATAAATAACTACCGCAAAATACTCTGTTACAAGGACCGACGTAAAAGTATTAACTACACCTGCAGGCATACAACGAGAATCACTGGATAATGTTTTCCTGGGTCAGTTACCTAAACGATACATCGTAGGCTTTGTATCAAATAAAGCCTTCAACTGTGATTACCCCTCAAACTCGTTCAATTTTCATCACTGCAATCTTAACTACATGTCGTTATATATTGACGGACAACAAATTCCATCGAAGGCCTTACAACCAGACTTTACAGCTAATGGTACGGGTATTCATTTTTTGAATGAAGGTAACGATATATCGAGAAGTGATTACCCCAACGGCTACTGTTTAATCGCCTTTGACCTAACACCCGACTTGTTTGCAAACGCTAGTACGCATTGGAATTTAGTTAGAAACGGCTCCCTACGGCTGGAAGTCGGGTTTGAAGAAGGGCTCACCATAACCATTAACTGTTTGGTGTATGCAGAATTCGATAACGTGATCGAGATCGATATACATCGGAACGTCATTGTGGATTTTAGTTAAAAGTGGTAGCTCTAACCTGCGATCTTCAGTGTACAACAGCAGCCGAAAGAAGATGGATGCATACTTGGACGTACAAGGGTTTAGTGGTGTTAACAACGAATTCATACCGAAAGAAATACCCGTGGTTACAGATCATGGTCGTTTATCGTTGATGCTGATAAAACCACCTCGAGGTTACTTTACATCAAGACCCATGTCGCAACAGATAAAATGTTTGGAGGCTAATTATCATGGGCTGAAATGGTGGTCGGGTCATGTACACTACAGTAATTTCCGTGATGAGTTGATGAGAGTGTTGCGCCCCTTTAAAAAAATTCACGTTAAGGACAGTGAAAAACAACAGTTTTTAAGGTTTCTTAACAAACCAATAGTAAACCTGAAGGAGACTGGTTGCCCGTCGATTAAACAGTTGAAAAGGGAAGCAAAAGCATATAGCTGCTTAAACCATAACATCACTGGGTTTATGTGTGCACTGGAAAACGCTTTACTACTGCAAGACTGGACGCATACACAAGAAGAATGTGTTTCGGCTTGTATGTGCTTCTAATCAACTACCGAGACACGCACCTAGGCCGTGTGTAATTAGCGTAAACACAGATCCTGCAAACAAACCAGGTCAGCATTGGACCGCTATCTACATTGACGAGAATGGTAATGGGGAATATTTTGATTCCTTTGGACGAGCACCGCAAGGATAACATTTACGTTTCCTAGAGAAAAATTCCAGATGCTTCCTATACAATAAAACAATACTGCAAGATTACCATTCGAATGTGTGTGGACAGATTTTAGATTACATAATTTATCAATGATTGATTTTGTAAAAAACTTTTTTAGTACATGTTTAATTGTAAATGACGAGATAATTAAATTATTGTTTAAAGTATGTTATCCAACCATTCTATTCTGATAAATAAAGAGATTTTTTAGTACCTTACTTTTTTAATTAAGAATTGCGTAATACCTACTGTTTTTTCTGTATTTTTAATTCAGCATGTGTGTTTTTAAAAATCGTGTTATAAAATTTATGATTTAGTGTTTTTAAAAGAAATTATGTTAACCATTCGATATTGGTAATCAATTTTTTAGACTATTAAATTTTAACAGTATTATATAATTACACAGTAATTATCTAAAAGTAAACATGAACAGTGGTTTCTTACTACACATTGTTGTGGAATTTAAACATGTAATTATTACTTTCCAAACATTTAATGAGGCTTTTTATAAAAACAATTTGCGTGTGTATGTCAGCATTTTGTTCAAACCGCTTTGTTATTAATTACTTTAAGGGAAAGGTACGAGTTGCAGTAAGTGTGATAAAGATAATCTGTAGTTTGTATATTTACACTCTAAAAATTAATTATGGGGAAATCAATAGCTAGTTTTACATCAACTATTCATAAAACGTAAAAACATAGAAAGTTGTTTTTAGTTTGATTAGACGAGTAACAGAAAACGGGCACCACTCGTAAATCAGTCCCTCAAAGACATTCTTTCTGTACAGAGCTGGTAAGTGTGCTTTTAACACTTTATCTTATTTACTTGTACAGATTTTTAATTACAGTTATAAAACATATCTAAGCTATACGTAACAAGTTTCTTTAAAAAAATATTAAGGCGTACAACATACAAACATTTTAACGGTCGGATGGATATGAAACAGATTTCAATGCAATCAATGCAGGTAAAACTATGTTTTAATATTCGTTTAGAAAACAATATTGTAATAACTGTTATGTAATTAATTAACTTATTAAAAAATTTTTGTTTCATTAGAGAATATAACTCACCGAGGCTCTTCTAATTACGACATTTATAATAAAAATAAGTGTTCTATAATTAAATTTTACTGTCATTCAAATTCCCCCACGCATGATCAATCCCTAAAACAAGTTCATACACGTGTCTTACAAGAACCTCCTTATTAGAATACAATGTATAAATAAATTTCTCGTATAGGTAAAAGATCATCCGAACATACCCAATAGCATATGACCATTTTAAAACAATAGGATCGATAATTTTAATAATAATATCTTATTAGGGTAATTATGCAATTTCTAACATTGTATGCGTGTGCGTTTGCCTAACCTCCAGGGGTACTGCTCTTAATACAACCAAAAGGACCTTAATTAGGGTTAAAGCTGACCATCAAAAAATAAGCTTAAGACCAACTCCAGGTCCAAAACCTATCCCCAGCTCCAAGACCAACTCCAGGTCCAGCCCCAGCCCTAAGACATACATCTGCCCCTGACGTGAGCAAGTACAAAATTACTGTCAAAAAGGCTCTTAATACAATATTGAAATTCTATCAAGGATTGACCGCCCCAAAAAAAACCATAGGGGTAGAAAAAACGCGTCCTACACGTGAGCGGCCGTAAAATAGGGGTGAAAAAACACGTCCTACATGTGGGCGAGTAAAAAAACAAAAATAATTACGGATGAAAAGGGGTTGAAAAAGGCCTCCGAAAAGAAACCATAGGAGTGGAAAATACGGTCTCACACGTGGATGTGTAAAAACAAAAATAATTAGAGGCTGAAAAAGGCCTCCGAAAAGAAACCATAGGGGTGGAAAATATGGTCTCCCACGTGGGGCATCCTTGTGACGTCAAAATCCAAGATGGCGGCGGAAGGTGTCCTACTTCTACTCCCACCGATTACATTCATTCGAACTTCTGTTTCCAGGGAAAAAAATGGTAATAAAATGGAAAACTAAATCTACGGTAACCTAGGTTACCGTAAATTTTAATTTTCTTTTTTATTTCCATTTTTTAGATATGTCCATGGAAACAGAAGTTCGAATGTGATTAGTGGGTTTTTCGCGCTATTATAAGGGTCATTATGTTTTAATGCCTACCGTACTACAACTAGTGTAGAAGTAGAAAGATCCTTCTCTATTTATATATATATATATATATATATATATATATATATATATATATATATATATATTTATGTTGTCGTAAATTTTAATGGCGATTTACCTTAATCTATATTGTATATAGAATTAAAGTAATGATATTTTTAGTGCAATTTTCTTCATTTTAATGGAAATTTATGGCGCAATTTTTGAATTTTTTAGTGCCACAACTGCAGGGCTCTAGCTGATGTGCAATATAGCAATATTATATACTCTTATAGATTTTCGAGGCGAAAATTTACTCTATATAAATCAGAACAAGGTTTGGGAAATAAAAGAAACTCAAAAATATCGATATGGCTACTTTTGAGTAATTCCATAAAGTTCTATGCTTGTAATTGAATTGCACCTAAGTCATCTTTACATTATGTTTTCTTATGAAAGATTCTTTAAATAAGAAGTGTTGTATAAAGATGTCACAGTGTAATACGATTTCTTAACAATTCTTACACGAGATTAAATACTATTTCTTGTAATATTTTGAAAAACATTTGGTGTATAAGATCTTACATAAATTCTTTCGTAATTATGTAATTATAATGTAAGACTGCTTCTAAAAAAACGGTTACTGTATTTTGGGATTTACTTTCTTATGTAAAATGGAATATAAAGGACTGTAGAAGGCGATAGAAACTTAAAACGTAGGTACACTTTTTAAAATTTAATAATAGTAAATAAAGGTGTAAATACACAAATTTTTTAATAAAAATAAAGTCTGCTTTCTTTGACATGCACATTTAATTAGAAAACATGCTAATTTGACATGCTTATACTATGTATTTTGTAAACTTGTTAAAAATACAATTATTGTTCTTGTTTCCAATTTCCTCTATATTTATTTAACTATAAAATTTTATGTATGTTCCAACACCCTCCTCATATGTTTTTTTTAGTCAAATTAAATTTCAAAAGATGCTGTTGCTACTCTTAAATGTATTATTTGCTTAATATTGATTTACGCGAGTATTTTGTAAAAAAAAAACTAAATTTCTACGATTCTTTAAAATGTCAAAAAGTATTTTAATAGATTTCTGTTTTTCTCAACAATGTCGCGATTATCTTCAATAAATTAAATATTCTGTGAAGTGTTTATTAGTTACTTACAGCATATATTCATTTATATCTTATTATTGTTTTTTTCCAGAAACATCGGACAAGATTAGTTTATTAAAACTAATCTTGTTTATATAAGTAGCAATTTTGTATTCTGGAACTACATTGATCGTAGGGGTATATAATCTGTACTAGAATTGAGAAATGAGAAAGCACTCTGGAAATTCCCCAGAACCTTCCTTTTAACATTTAATTATAATTTGATATTGTAAAAAATGACTTTTCTAAAAACTTTAAATACATCAGTTCTTTGTTTATTAATTATTTTTAATAAATGTTTATCTACGAAACGGTAACTGTTACAGTGAAATGTTGGCGCCAAATATCCCTCGTGTTGTGTCCAGATGTGCGGTATTTTTATATCCTTAAAGCAGGACAATCATAAAACAGATTTGACAAATAAATATTAAATTAAATAACAAAGACATAACTATAACTCGGAAAGCTAAATTAAAAATAGTTGAATCATTTGGTCCCAAATAAATAAAAGCAAGTTCGGTGAGAAGCGCAAGAGCCAGGAATCACGTAGGGAGCAATCTGTTTGAAACGTGATGTGATTGAAGAGTATGTAAGTGAAAAAATGTGTATGTACATATGTACATTTAGATATCCATACAGTAAGTATATACACTCTATTATTTATACCTTTATTGCCTCTGCTTGTATTTTTACTTCTTACTTCCCTACGTGTCGAGGCAGTAGATAAACAACTGTCCGGTAGTAGGACGATACTGTTAGTAGGGAATGCTACATCGTCCGGTGCACGATTTGGCCAGTAACCGGTCTGATCGCTATGGTATCACTCAAGAAAACATTACAACTTCCTCGGATAGACCTGGCTACAAGGGGCGGTCAAGGTCTAAAGAGATAGGCCCTGTTGCTGACGACTGTGAAAAAGTGTTGAAAGGTGGATCGGTACGTGGAATGTTAGAGGTATGCATGGTAAAGAATTGAAGATGGAGGATGGCAGTCTAGGCCTGAAGTGCATGGCACAAAAGGAGTTGGGGTGATCGTAAGTGAAAGAGCAAAAGTATGTGTTAAACAATACGAATTGGTATCTCCCGGGTAATATGGGTTAGACTGACAGTGGAGTTTCGAAGAATTTTTCTTATTGCATGCTATGCCCCGGTGAATGGAGAAAGAGACCAGGAGCGTGAGAACTTCTGGAATGAAGTAGAGAACGTGTTGAACGTATGTAAACCAAACGAAAGAGTGATTATAGTGGGGGTATGAATGGATGGGTGGGTGTACAGAGAGAACATACTGAACGCGTTCTAGGAAAGTTTGGAGACCAAAAAATCGATGAGAATGGTGAACGCCTGGTAAACATCCGTGTAGAGAGAAGCCTGTTTGTATCCAATACGTAGTTTAAACATAAAAATGCGCATATGTATACATGGCAAAGAGGCGAATTTAAAAGCATGATAGACTTGATAGTGTGTGATGAACGGCTTAGAAACCTTGTGAAAGACACAAAAGTAATACGTGGATCGGAGTGTGGATCGGACCACTTTTTGGTTATATCGAGAGTGTGTTTAGGGCAAAAGTGGGTCTGGAGAAGGAAGGAAAACGTAGTGCGAACGTCCAGAATTAGGGTAGACAAACTAATGGATAATGGTGTGAGAATGAAATACGCAGATGCTGTGGGTACAGTTGAATGTAAATGAAACAGTACGGAACGAACAAATAAAAGACACTGACGTTGAAAGTGCACGGATAAGCTTGAAAAACTGTGTTGTCAATTGTGCCCTGCGGATATGTAGAAGGGCGACTGTAGGTAGACAGAAAAATGTGCTTGGTGGAATGAGTCGGTAAAAAATGCAGTATGTAAGAAAAAAGATGCGTACGTGGCAATGATTGCTGCAAAAAATGAGACTCAGAAAAAGCGATTGTATCACGTGTATAGATTAAGAAGCGAAGGAGGCAGTGAGAATAAGTAAAGAGGAAGTGATGGGTGTAGAAGGAGATAAGATACAGAATGATTTTGAGGGGAACAAAAAACTTTTCTAAAAATGGGTCGAAAATACAAAACGTGGTCCAAAACAGAACACTGCAGGAGTGATGAATATGACCAACGAAATAGTATGGTACGCTTGTGAAATGAGGAAATGCTGGCAAGAATATTTCTGAAAGCTGTACAGTAGTTAGGAAAGTAAGACTGAGGGGTTAAATAAGGAGAATGTAGAAGGAATGGTGAATGAAACTGAGAAGGATATTGGAATAAATGAGGTAGAGAAAACGGTAGGAAGGTTGAAAAACGGCAAGGGAGTAGGCGTAGATGAAATCACTGGTGAATCGTTAATGTATGGGTGCAAAGCCTATACGAAGATTGTGTAAATTATTACAAATTGCAGATGACACAGTCTTATTAAGTGACAGTGCGGATGAGCTACAAACCGCTCTGTGGTTTGGTACAGTCTCTGAGAGCATGGACCTAAAGGTAAACTTAAACAAAACTAAGAACGTGGCGTTCAATCGGGAAGGTGGAAAGGAGAGTGGAGTATTTACTCTGTAAGGTGAAATTGTGGAGCAAGTGGACGAGCTGGTATATCTGGGTAGAATGTTTGTTTACATCAAACGGTAAACTGGAGGGCGGGATTGGACAAAGGGTCAATGCTGGAAGAAAAGCGATTGGAAGTATATGGACGATAATCAGAAACGAAAGTATGAACCTAGCTGCGAAACGAGTAATCTATAATGGTGTGTTTGTCTCGTCAGTATTGTATTGAAGTGAGACATGGGTATGTCAAAAAAAGCACGAAAGAAAAATAAATGCTGTGGGTATGACATTCCTGAGAAGCGCATGTGGTAAAACGAGAAGGGACAAGATAAGAAATGAGTGCATAATGACGGAGTGTGGCGAGGAAAAAATATTATGGATAGATATGAAAGTTAAGTTACATAGATTGCAGTAATTTAGTTACTAAAATGTTCGCTCTGTTGCAATATATAGACGATTTATGTGTGTGACATAAAATGTATCAAAAATAAAAAAGGTGTGATTGCAGACGTGCAGTATACAAATAAAAAGTACTACAGAGCAAAAGTTTTACAAACCCACGAACTTAGAGAAGTATCAGTAGAACTCTAATTAAATACAAGCAAATACAGCAAGGTAAATAAAAATATTTCCATAAAGCACAATAATCACTTGATTAGCAAAGAAATAACGCTTGTAAACAGTCCTACAAGATTATGCCTAGAAATGCTTAAAGCAATGACAAAGTATGATGTACGCTGTGTATGCGCTACCACATGATTTTTAAAAGATGCTTAAACTACAACATTTTGAGACGATGGTTGCAGGGGTTAACAAGGTTGCTGCATTGCAAGTAGGTGACGCTAAGTACAACGCGCCATCCACGAAATATTGCACTAGGACGTGTTCCTAAGTGCTTTAGCACGATAGATCAAATTTAGTCTGTTCAGGTCCACAATCATAAAAAGAAAAAAAAGTAAGATAGAATACACAACAAACTAAACGCGCTAATCCCAAACATGCGTCTTTTGAGTAGGCTAGTATCAATGACACTTTTAATTGCTACGTCAATGAGGATTAAAATCAGTGTTTTTGCAAGTCCGATACAATACTCACTGAAGAAAAAAATACGAAGAGCGCGAACTCCAAGA
This sequence comes from Vesta saturnalis, assembly GCA_036346205.1. NCBI lineage: Eukaryota > Metazoa > Arthropoda > Insecta > Coleoptera > Lampyridae > Vesta > Vesta saturnalis. The sequence goes on from JARFJB010002525.1 coordinate 264,554, forward strand.
AATTGCAGTGTGTAGTTTAGCAGAAACTAATTTCCCGTGCAATAGTACAAAAATTGCTGAAGAAATGAATATTGAACCAAGAACAGTTCGTAATATCTTGAAAAGGAATAAATACCGTTGCTATAGGATGCAACATACACAAGAAATTTTTCGAGAAGGTCATAAAAAGCGTAAGAAGCGTGTGAAGATACCTAGGATGAATCGAGCTAATGAAAACGAAAGATTGGTTGAAAATATTTTGTTTACCGACGAGTGCTCTTTTAACTTACATGGCCATCACGATACGTCTGTCGCTGTTGGTTACTCTCGGGAAAACACATTAGTATTCCTTACCGGGCACAATTCTGCCTAAAAGTTAATGTGAGAGCAGGAATTCTACTCAATTCCATAATTGGACCATTTTTATCAACGAAAACTTGAATGCGAACAAATATTTAAAACTGTTGAGAAACCAGATGGTTCCAGCTGTTCAACGCCTCAATATAAATTTTGATGACATTTGGTATCAAGAAGATGGCTGTCCTGCTCATACTGCAATAAGAGTTCAACAGTTTTTGGAGACTACGTTCCCTAACCGTATTATTAGAGGAAAAGGTACTATTAAATATCCTCTTCGCTCACCTGATATCGCGCCGAACGACTTTTTTGTTTGTGGATACGTATCCCAGCAAATTTACGGACACAGGCATAAACGTGTTAACAATTTGGACGATCTTCGTGACAAAATTACAATCTCTTTAAACAGCATCACCCAAGAAATGTTAGAAAACACCCGAACTGAATTTTATCACAGATTGGGTTACTGCCTTGCGCAAGTTGGAGGTCTTTTCGAAAATCTTATAAAGTAGAGTTTTGAAAAAAAGTGTATTCTGTTCATTTTTAGAAAAAGTTGTTTTTCAATAAGAATTATAATGCTAAAGTTAAAACGTAAGTTATAATATCAATGTAAATGTTAATGTTCTTGTTTGTTAGCTCTCGTAAGTTTCTTCTTGGTTCTTCTTACGAGTAGTAATCGAACCATACCATAAATTCGCAATTACAATAAACTTCGATGTTTAAGGTATTATCGTTTAATGTTAAAGTGTAAAGTATTTACTTAATAGTTTCAAAGAACACGCGACTTTTCAACATCATCATAATTGTTTTGGTTTCGTTAGAAATGTTGAAGCTAGATTGAAGGAGACTTAAGTAGTTCATAATTTGTGCCCACATGCAAATATGTGCAAGTGGCAACATCGATAAAGTTATGTCTCTTTCATACTCATATAATGCTTATTGAGTTTCTTTCTAGCTTATTATAAATCAGACCCGCAATAATGTTTTTCCATACCTGTATATATATATATATATATATATATATATATATATATATATATATATACAGAGTGATCAATCTCAAGTGTATACCACGTGATCAAAATATTTAAGTTGGTACCACTGATAGGTTGGTAAGAAGTTGTATTGCTCTAGCTACTCTAGAGCATGGTTCGAGTAAAAACTACGACCAGTTTCAAATCTGTATGAAGGTCATTAACTTATACACATTATAAAATATTATCTTAATTTAAATAATGACTATTTTGTATTTGATTAGATTGCATCCCTATAAAATACAACAAAATAAATAAAATGTGTTTAATGATTGGATTACATCATCACAAAATAATGAATCTTAAGTATTTAAATATTATAATTTCATTATAATTAAATAAAATTTACAGTACATGTTTGAAAACGACATGACGATTAAATTCGATATCACAATTTGAAATTCAGAATATATAATAATAATTTGTCTTGTTATAGACAGTTTGTAAATAACTCAAGAAAATACAAAAGTGAAAAACGAAGGTACAATATGACATAAACTGACATAAACTGACATAAACTGACATAAACTAAAACGACTAAAACCACACTAAAAATCCAAAGCAGCCAACTGTAAAACACAACAATATTAACAACTAGGATTTTTGTCATACCACTACAGTACACTTGAGATTGATCACGTTGTATATTTATATATATATATATATATATATATATATATATATATATATATATATATATATATATATATATATATATATATATATATATATATATATACATATATATATATATATATATATATATATATATATATATATATATATATATATATATATGATTTATAAGCTTTTCAACGATATATACATTTGTACATATAAAATGCAACGTTGCCAAGTTATTTAACAAAATATACTTTTTCCTGAATGTAAGGTTAGCAATAAAATTGTCTTGGTTTAGAATCTAAGTTGAGACAAATTAGTTCAGGGATATAATTAAGCTATGTATAGGCTTTGAAAATATGTAAACGTTTTATTGATATATTGACTAGGGAGAGAAGGCGCCGAGTGAAACTTTAGCATGTTCAACGTACATCAATTCTCTTATTTCGAATGGAACACCCTGTGTATTTTGATATAGGCGAATAGTACTATCAAAGACCTAACTTTTATCTAAATACATTGATACCGCTAAAATTTATAGTTTTTAAAATATTTCCATTTTTTTAATTTTTCTATAATTATTTTGTAACGTATCGATTTAATAGAGTGCCATGACTCAAAAAGAATAAAACAAAATTTTAATATGTCAATTAGGTGTATTTTAACTTGATTTCTTTCCAAACTACTTTTGCATTACATTTGTATTTAGAAGAAAACTTGAATTAAGAGAAGTTAACTCTAAATTTTAAAATGAAATATACGAAGAACGAATTAATTCAAATGATTTACATAATAGAAGCCCAAGGCAATTTTTTACTTGCTTCTAGAATTTATAAACACAAATTTTCCGATGCCCGAGTTCTAGAAATTTAAAAAGTGGATGTAAGGAAACAGGATCGATTGCATATAAAAAGAACAAATGTCCAAAACCTGTAAACAACGAGGAAACTCAACTAGTGGTGCTTCAAACTATACAAGAAAACCCTCAAATGAGTATTAGAAAACTTGCAGTGAGCAGAAGAGGGGCACCTTCCGCCATCTTGGATTTTTAGGGGAAAATCCACCTTTCGCTTTTTATATGCCCACGTGGGAGACTATATTTTCAACCCCTAATTATTTTTATTTTTACACACCCACGTGAGACCGTATTTTCCACCCCTATGGTTTCTTTTCGGAGGCCTTTTTCCACCCCTAATTATTTTTTATTTGCCCATGTGTAGGATGCGTTTTTTCTACCCCTATGGTTTCTTTTCGGGGTCAGCCCTTGATAGAATTTCAATGTTGTATTAAGAGCCTTTTTGACAGCAATTTTGTACTTGCTCACGTGAGGGGCAGATGTTGGTCTTGGACTTGGGGTTGGTCTTGGAGCTTGGAGCTGGTCTTGGGACTGGGGCTGGACCTGGGGCTTGGTCTTGGGGTTGGTCTTGGATCTGGAGTTGGTCTTAGGGTTATTGTTGATGGACAACTTTAACCCTAATTAAGGTCCTTTTGGTTGTATTAAGAGCAGTACCCCTGGAGGTTAGGCAAACGCATACGCATACATTGTTGGAAATTGCTTAATTACCCTAATTACCCTAATTTTAAAATGGTCATATGCTATTGGGTACGTTTTGATAATCTTTTACCTATACGAGAAAATTATTTATACGTTGTATTTCTAATGAGGTGCTTGTAAGACACGTGTAGGGCTTCGCAACTTGTTCTCGGGCCTTCGCCCACTGGCTGGAGATGGTATGGGAACCTAACCTTACAAGACAAATGTGAAGCTTAGCGCCTATCGTGGCCCCCTTGATGCAAATGAGGGTTCTAACTTAATCTTACAGCTGTAGGCCTTCGCCCCGTTATACAAAATTGTATTTAAATAAGACGGCCCTAGCCTTCTAATACAGGATTTGTATCAGGGTCTGCGCCCTGGCCCCTTTGCGTTAAAATTGATTTTAGTACCATCTAGTGGCGTATAGACTAATAAACATTTTCCATAATAGAAGTTGATAATGCACACCTCTTTCTTGTTCTATCTTGTTTCTCTCTCTCTTCCTGTCTCTCTTTCGGCTCTTTCTCACACGCAAACAAATCAATTAATTAATTAATCAATCAATCTCAAACAAATCATGCTCGAGCAAATCAACCAGACCAATCTCAATCAATCAACCGAAATTATGCCTTATAGTTTGCGGAAACCAGATTACACTTCAAAACTGAATACATTAAAGTCTAATTAAATATGACGTGAAATAATAAACAATTTCTACCCTAACGCAATGATGCTTTATATATAGGCAGATTCTCCCTTTCTAAACAGGCACCACCTATAGATTCGGAAAATTATGTCTGATTTATTTGCATGTTCAGTTACATACACACAAAATTGTTTCATAGTAACATAGCAACAGTTATAAAAACCCTATTAAAAAGACTGGAAAGTAATAATTACTTATATATAACATAGAGTTAATTAAATTAACATGTTTTTAAGAATATCAAACTGATATAATGGAAATAAAAGGTAAAAGGTTTTAATGGTTTTGACTATAAACTTGTTCTTCCTAACGGTGCTCCCCGTCTTGATTCATGTTTGCAGCTTTACCGGTTTTCGCGTTAGCGTGTTTTTTCGCTGGCGTGTTTTCGTTCGTGTGTTTTCATATTTGCGTGTTTTCGTTTTACGTGTTTTCGCATTTGTATGTTTTCGCGTTTGTGTATTTCCGTGTTAGCGTGTTTTCGTTATAGCGTTTTTTTTTCGTTTGTGTTTTTGTGTTAGCGTGTTTTCGTGTTAGTGTGTTTTCAGTTGTGTGTTTTTGCGTTAGCGTGTTTTCGTTTGTGTGTTTTCGTATTTGCGTGTTTTCGTTTTACGTGTTTTTGCGTTAGCGCGTTTTTGTGTTTGCGTGTTTTTTGTGTTGGAGTGTTTCGTATGTTTTTGTGTTTGCGTGTTTTCGCGCACGCGTGTTTGTGAGTGCGTGCGTGCGTGAGTGAACGCGTACGTACGTGCGTGCGTGCGTGCGTGCGTGTTTTCGTTTGTTCCTTGTGCTAAAACAATGATAGTCCATTGTATGTAGTTGTAGGCAATACTGTGTTGACTAAAAGCCATAATTGAAAACGCTGCTTGCTATGCCCAGTCCGTGGAGTTATGTTTAATTAGCTTTTTCACAGATGTATTTATGATAAGGTCAGGCTTGCATGTAAAATAATATAGAGGTGAAACTAGCTAGCTGACGTATTTTGCTGCTACGCGCATCACAGTATTGAAGATTCTGTTTATGTATTACAAAACGTTACTACAGTCTCGAAACAGAATCCAGATAAAATTGAAGGAAATGAATACGGTGCAGCTTCTGCGAACGAACTGAAGGATTTGAAGAGTGTGCAGCATTTCCAGAGCCGTGCTGAAACCAGTTAATTTAGGGATAAACTCATGTCCATGTAATAATAATAATAATAATAATAGTGTCTGATAAAAAACTGTCAGGGCTTATTAGCTGCTTTATAGGTTGTTACAATATAATCGTTCAAGGTGAAGGCGATGAGGTGATTGTATCTCAAAATCTCGATGATGGTGATGTGCTCTATGCAATTTCAAAAAAATTGGATTACGTCACTCTTATTTCAGAAATTTTAAAGCGTTTAGTTAACATTGCTATTAATCTCAACTGATAAAAATCCATATAACGTGAAGTACATGTGTTTGTGTGTGTGGTGTGTGTGTGTGTGTGTGTGTGTGTGTGTGTGTATGTACGTGTGCGTGTGCGTGTGCGTGTGCGCGTGCGCGTACGTGTGCGTGTGCGTATGTGGGTGCGTGTGTGGGTGCGTGCGTGCTTGCGTGCGTGCGTGAGTGCGTGTGTGGGTGTGTGTGTTTGTGTGTGTGTGCGTGTATGCGCGTGTGTGCGCGTGTGTGCGCGTGTGTGAGCGTGTGTGCGCGTGCGTGCGCGTGTGTGCGCGTGTGTACGCGTGTGTTCGGGCGTGTGCTCGCGTGTGCGTGCGTGTGCGTGCGTGTGCGTGCGCATGCGTGCGTGTGCGTACGTGTGCGTGTGTGCGCGTGTGTGCGTGTGTGCGTGTGTGTGCGTGTGTGTGTGCGTGTGTGTGCGTGTGTGTGCGCGTAATTGAGTGTTCAATAGGTTATGTATTCTCAAAGATTTAATTATTTAAAGTAATTTTTGCGTTAGCAAAATTTTTAAAATATTTGTAGGTGTTTTGAATGTAAAGTTTATAAGTACAATGTAATTGCTACATACGAGTAGCAGTAATCAGGTTTTGTGTATTACTTTCTAAATGAGTTAATGATCGGAATGTAATAACCAGTTTATATCCGACCATTCATAAACGTGTTTAGTGAGACTACATGTAGACACTAGCATAAAAAAATATTTCAGTTCAACATATTTTTATCATTATTAGAACAACTGAAGGAAAAACACTTCTAAAGGTAAGCGTATATTATATATATATATATATATATATATATATATATATATATATATATATATATATATATATATATATATATATATGTATATATGTGTGTGTATATATGTTTTTACCTGATATTGCTAACAAAAATGTCGATAAAGATTTTTAAAATGTATTATTAACCTTATAGGATGACGTCATAAGATCAGCTCTACAAATAGCTGGTATGTATTCGTGGATTTTAAACTTGTAGTTATTGTTAATTCGCATATAATAATATAATCATTAAAACCTTTTGCCTTTTATTTCCATTATATCAGTTTGATATTCTTAAAAACATCTTAATTTAATTTAACTCTATTACATATAAGTAATTATTACTTTCCAGTCTTTTTAATGAGTTTTTTATAACTGTTAATGAACACGTTTCTACGAAACAATTTTGTGTGTATGTAATTGAACATGCAAATAAATCAGACATAATTTTCCGAATGTATAGGTGGTGCCTGTTTAGAAAGAGAAAATCTGCCTATATATAAAGCATCATTGCATTAGGGTAGAAATTATTTATTATTTCACGTCATGTTTAATTAGACTTTAATGTATTCAGTTTTGAACTGTAATCTGGTTTCCGCAAACTGTAAGATATAATTTCGGTTGATTGATTGAGATTGGTCTGGTTGATTTGCTCGGGCATGATTTGTTTGAGATTGATTGATTAATTAACTGATTTGTTTGTATGTGTGAGAGAGAGCCGAAAGAGAGACAGGGAGATACAGAAATAAGTTAGAGCAAGAGCGAGGTGTGGATTATCAACTTCTATTATAGAAAATGTTCATTAGTCTGTACGCCACTAGATGGTACTAAAATCAATTTTAATTCAAAGGGGCCAGGGCGCAGACCCTGATACAAGTCCTGTCTTACAAGGCGAGGACCGTCTTACTAGAATATAAGTTTGTATAACGGGGCGAAGGCCTACAGCTGTAAGATTAAGTTAGATCCCGCATACAATTGCACCAAGGGGGCGACGATAGGGGCTAAGCTCTACACTTGTCTTATAAGGTTAGGGTTCCCATACTATCTCCAGCCAGGGGGCGAAGGCCCGAGAACAAGTTGCGAAGCCCTACACGTGTTTTACAAGTACCCCCTTATTAGAAATACAACGTATAAATAATTTTCTCGTATATGTAAGAGATTATCCGAACGTACCCAATAGCATATGACCATTTTAAAACAATAGGGTCGATAGTTTTAATAATATTTTATTAGGGTAATTATGCAATTTTCAACATTGTGTGCATGTGCGTTTGCCTAACCTTCAGGAGTACTGCTCTTAATACAACCAAAAGGACCTTAATTAGGGTTAAAGCTGTCCATCAAAAATAACCCTAAGACCAACTCCAGATCCAAGACCAACCCCAAGACTAAGCCCCAGGTCCAGCCCCAGTCCCAAGATCAGTTCCAAGATCCAAGACCAACCCCAAGTCCAAGACCAACCCCTACATCTGCCCCTCACGTGAGCAAGTACAAAATTGTTGTCAAAAAGGCTCTTAATACAACATTGAAATTCTATCAAGGGTTGACCCCGAAAAGAAACCATAGGGGTAGAAAAAACGCGTTCTACACGTGGGCAAGTAAAAAATAATTAGGGGTGAAAAAAGGCCTCCGAAAAGAAACCATAGGGTGGAAAATACGGTCTCACACGTGGGTGTATAGAAACAAAAATAATTAGGGGTTGAAAATATGGTCTCCCACGTGGGCATATAATAAGTGAAAGGTGGGTTTTCCCCTGAAAATGGCGGAAGGTGCCCGTCTTCTTCTGCAGTGGAGCATGGTTTACAGAAATCAACAGTACATAATATAATTAATGAATTTAAATACCATCCATACAAGATCTCCACCAGGCATTGGACGAACATGATTTTGAAAATAGATTAAGTTACTGTCGTTGGGGATTGCAATAACCACTTAATTTTTGTAACACAGTTATGATGCCAGACCAATCTACTGTTTCATAACGATTATTTTATAAATAGACATAATTGTCATTATTACGCCATGGAAAATCCACGTATAATTAGATACAGAAGCAATCAGCATCAATGGATTTTGAATGTTTGGGCTGGTGTTATTGGCAACAGATTATTAGGACCCTATTTTTTAGAAAACAATTTAAATGCAGCAAATTATTTAAATTTATTTTGAACCAACGTGCTACCATGGATTGAAGAGAATATTCCATTCGCTAATGAGAATATATGGTTCCTACAAAATGGCGCCCCTGCAAATTCGGCTCGTGATGTGAAGGAGTTTTTAAATCAGAAATTTCCTGACCGTTGGATAGGTCGCTATGGACCTATCAAGCGTTTCGTAATATAACCCAACAAATGTTGTATAATTTACAATGTTCCTACAGACAACGATTGAATGAGTACATTGAGAAAAGAGGAGACAATTTTTTTAAGTGCACAATTGCATCTGTTTGACTTACCTACTTCTTGTTCATGTTAATTGTTTGTTTATTGTTTCAATATTAGTGTTTAGTTCATTGTTAAAAATATTTCATAAAATTAATTATTACTATTACTAATCTGGTATTGTGACTTGAAATCATGGCACTCTATTAAATCGTTGCGTTATAAAATAATTACAGAGAAATTAAACAAACGGAAATATTTTAAAAACTATAAATTTTAGGGGTATCAATGTGTTTAGATAAAAGTTAGGTCTTTAAGAGTACTATTCGCCCATATCAAAATATACAGGATGTTCCATTTGAAATAAGAGAATTGAGGTACTTTGAACATGCTAAAGTTTCACACTCCCTATTCAATACATCAATAAAACGTTTACATCTTTTCAAAGCCTATACCTAGCTTAATTATGTCCTTGAACTAATTTGGTTCAACTTAGATAATAAACCAAGAATTAATTTTTATTGCTAACCTTACATTCAGGAAAAAAATACATTTTTGCTAAATAACTTGGCAACTGCATTTTATATGTAAAAATGTATACATCGTTGAAAAGCTTATTCATTAGGCTATCCAAAAATGTAATCATATGCAGGGTGTTCCATTTAAAATGAAAAAGTTGATGCCACCTTACTTTTACGAATCACCCTGTATGTGCCAAAATATTTTTAAATTGTGCACGTACTGGAACCATATAACTTTTGTATAAGTGATTTTAATGAAAAACAAACAGGGAAGCTACAATCTTCCGTAGCGGACGCTTTGGAACCCGGTATATATATATATATATATATATATATATATATATATATATCCATAAGTGCGTACCAAATGCATGGAACCGGTCTTGTTATTTCAAAATTATTAAATCGATAAAATTTAATATACATGCTGTTTACAAACCTTCTATTATTTCCACAGTTTTCTTATTTTTTTAACTGACAAGGTCGAGAGCTGCACAGCCAACTTGGGAAGGGGTGTCAAAAATCGCATACTGTTTGAAAGGTATTTTCAGGTAGAATTTAGCGACATGCCGCTTGCCATAGTTATCTCTAAAGATAACTTCGCTATTGTAAATTAAAGATTCGGAATAGGTGTTAACTAGATAACTGAAGATCCAGTTAGCATGGGAAACAATGTAACATCAGATTATTGAAACCGTGTTTTAAGCTTATGAAATTCATCTCCGTCTGTCGTGGTAGCCCCCCCCCCCTTCCACCTTGTAAAAATAAAGAACAAATACATGAAAATTGCGAGCTATTTATGAGATTTTATATTCCTCAAATTAAAAATTTTGAGCTCGTCATACTAGGAAGGAATCCAAACATTTCGGTGGGGGGGCCAAGTCGACGTCGACTATTGAATCGTTTTTTTGCGGCAGAATTAGGAGCTATTTATGAGCTTTCAAAATAATATAATTTCGATTTTTGAGCTCATCGTTTTAACACCAAACCAACCCTTTAAATAATTCTACTCAAGTGAGAGCTACACTAAAATTGAAAAAGTAACTCTTTTGCAGGTAAATATCGTTTATTGATTTAAGAGCTCTCAAAATACGGATTATGATATTTGACCCGCAACACCGTTTATCCCTCGTTCCCCGGCACTAGAGTGAACCATGCTCAAAATGAAAAAAATAACTATTTTGTAGGTAATTATTGTTTATCGATTTATGAGCTATCGAGATGACGTTAAATTACGCGTCGTATCAAAGAATTGCACAGAACATAATTAATCGATATGTTTAAGGTTTATATCTAGGTATTTTTATATCTTGAAATATACAGCTGTTTTACAAATATTCGGTAAAAACCAAAAACTGCTTCTAATAGTTACCGTAGATACTAGCACACATACACAATCCACACATCATGGCTGATCTTGACGAAACTTGGCTAAAAGTTGTAAAATGAACTAATAAGTCGATTTAGCGTAGTGAAAAAAAAGTTGGTTTCATATTTACATATTTATGTATATGTAGGTTGGAAGGTGAAAATTTATGGTTTTCAATAAGGGAAATTATTATATGTACTGGTATATAGGTATACTTTGAACATATGCTTTCACACTACATTTTTATTAGCCGATTTAGTATTAAAAGCTTACTTTTACTTTGGCAATTTCGTTGTATTTAGAATTAGAACATTGTCATTATGCTGATATTTATTTCATCTCTTATTCAAGTTGTTAAATCGACACCTAAACGAAATAATTATGTTTGTGTATACTAAACTTTAACGTAATTTTTCAAAATTTAATGAGGACAATTAAAATAAATGGAAATATTGCTAAAATTGATGTGTGATTATTGTCAAGTCGATCACCCAGCGTACTTTTACGATTTTCTTTTAATTAATTCTACTTGGCCAACGATTTACATGCTTATAATTTAGATCATAAAAATACTAGTGTTTAAAAGGTTTAATAGAAACAAACCATTTCAGTGATTCAGTAAGTTAAGCGAAATCGTTACATCGTTTGCTGGATTTCGTGCTTGTCATTCATTATCCTAGCCGAGAAGACTACCTTTGATCTCAATTTATGACAAATAGGTCATGCGTTCGTGAAGATAAAATTATGATTAGTATTTGAGATTTCCACGAAACATTCTTTCGAATCACACTGAGGTTACCATAGGTTATTCAAGATAAAGGTCGAGCCGTTTCTCTATAATCGCGGAACCGGATGGGCGGATGAACCTTCCGGGTTAGACTGACATGACAAATAATACATAACCTAATAAATAGGTAAAACTAATAGTCTCAGAACTAAAAAAAATGGTAAAAATCTACGTACCGTATCACTTATACTTTGCTTTGGAAAGCTAAAGTTTCAAGTTGTATCTGTATTCTAACTTAACAACGCGATATTTAACAAAAATCAAACGAATTATATATTGGTGGTAATCGGTTACTAAGGTTATATCAAGTCAAAGTCCCAAACTTTTTAATCAGCATCATCATCATTTACCGAATATCACACAAAGAGTGAAGTTAAGGTTCATCAACAATTTTGAAACATACGAGGGACAAGCCATTATTATTGAGAGTGAAGAAATTAAGCAGTCCATGGAAAACAACCTTTGTAGCCTCAGTAAGAGCAACTCTTTACTAGACATTTGTCGCTTCATTTGCTAATTTATCTTAAATAGCATTTGAAAAAGATCGTTTTAAGTTTGGCAAGTGTAGTGAAAAATAGGAATTAACCCGAAAACATTTTCGTATAATGATTTATTATGACTTTAAGAAAGGTTTAAGTGCGTATGACGCGACCAGGGCCCTTCCTTGGCAACAATTTACAGATGGTACAAGGAATTCAACCGTGGAAGAACTACAGTTGATCACCAAAAAGGTGTAGGTCTTCCCATTACCGCTGTGGCAGAGAACTGTCACAGCTAAACATTACGTGGAACACTGTTTGCCGGAAGTGTTTAATAAAGTGCCAAAGAAGGGAATTATACTACAGCACGATAATTCTTCTCAGTATTTGGATGCAAACAAGATTAATGTAATCGAACACCCTCCCTACTCACCGGATCTGACAATATGCGACTGTTGGCTGTTTTTTTGGGCTAAAAAAGAACTTATGAGGAAGAAGGTTTTTTCAGAGGAAGAAATCGATGCTGCTATTAGGTGTTATTTTAATAGTATTCCTAAAGCTCGTTGGCTTGGAGCATTTAAGCAGTGGAACAAAAGTATGGCTAAGTGATTATAGCAGAAGCCAATTGGTTTGAACATATCTAAAAATCTTTAAAAAGTTACACTGGTTCTTCCATTCTCAATAATAATCGCTTGTCCCTCGTATCAAACCACTGTATTTTATAGAAGATGATGTGACCTACGCAATCTCGAGATCCAGTCCCAAATGGTAAGTGAACACCATCATTAATTTTATGCTTACTTTTGATATTAAACCTTTCTGGATCAAATACTGTAGGATTTGAAAACTGGATCAAAAAATGATGAATGTTGTGAACAAAATTGTAGTTCCTTTGTCTAATTTTAAACCAGTTTCAGCAAAAAACATAATCTTCTGAGCACTATCGATGAATAAATGGCGTAAATGGATATTTGTATACAGT
>JARFJB010002525.1:282500-317500 GCA_036346205.1 Vesta saturnalis
TCACGCACGAAGCAGACTAATACAATGAGCACACTTATCGTGACTGATGCATCGACAACACACAGTACACAATGCGACCAACACGAGAGCTTACACGCCAAACGACACCACGTCATGCACACAGCGACGCCTAACACCACACATGCGACGAACTATCGCAATACACCGACGACTCACGGCATATACCACTCAACGCACACGGCGGCGCACACAGCGATGCACATACGACGCACACACGGCATACAAGCGATGCCGAAGCTAGGACACAACACACGCACACATAGCACATTAACACATCACACACACACGCAGCACGGTACAAATCGCACGTACACGCACACACGCATACACACACACGCACACGACACGCACACCGTACACCACACGACATCACAGCACACGCACACACGCACACGCACACGCACACAGAGCCACGTAACAGTACACACAGTACACACGCACACACACACACGCCACACGACAACGCAAGCACACGCACACACGCACACGCACACACGCCACACGCACACACGCAAACAATCACACGCACATGCATCACACGCACACGCACACACGCAAACACGACACACGTACACATGCACACACCACCACACACACACGGAACACGGAAGTTACAAAGCACGCACACGCACGATCACGACGCATCATGCACTTGACCACACACACATACAGACGCGACGCACACGAGACTTGACACAGCGACACAAGCACTCACCACGCGAGGCATCACACGCGACGCCACACATAACGCAGTACATGCGACGAACACCAGAAGCACACGACGATCACACATTTCGTACACGCAGCACACAAACACGCACACACGCACATACACACAACGCATTCACGCCGGTCGCAACATCGCATGCACATACCCTGACACACGCGACGCACACCGACGCACCACAGACGCAGGCGCCACACACGCGACACACGACACACCACACGCGGCACACAAACACGGCACACGCACACGCACACACGCATACACGCACACACGCACACGACGCACACACGTACACACGCACACACGCACACACCACACACGCACACACGCACACACGCACACACGCCACACACGTACACACGTCACACGTACACACACACACACACACACACACACACACGCACGGAAGCACGGAAGCACGAGCACTTGACGCACAACTCACGGACGCACGGACGAACAAACGCACAGACGCACAGGCCATAACGCGACCAACACACGAGAGTAGATATACTACCGCACTTCGATCCACTTTTGTCACCAGATCTAGAAAAGTCACCAGAAAAGACACTAGATTTGTTGATCATTGCCTAAGATATACTACCGCACTTTGATCCACTTTTGTCACTAGATTTGTCACCAGATCTAGAAAAAGTCACCAGATTTCTAGGTTGGTAACATTGCATTTCAAGGGTGTAAGTCAAGGCCACGTTGTTGGTAACCTGAAGGTTGAAGGTAGCAACCGCTAAGCTAGGCCACGTGTTAGGTTGGTAACCTGAAGTCAAGGTCACCGTGAAATAGGAGCTCTTCAAGGTCAAGCAAGGTAATCATAAATGTAAGAATATAATTTTCAAGGTCAAACTTTTTAGCGAATATAAATTTTGAGCATATCATCATATATATATATATATATATATATATATATATATATATATATATATATATATATATATATATGACGCATATTTCTATATAAATTGCAGCAGCTGTATGTTGAGATCAGCTGCAACTGTAATGTAATATGGAATTAACAGGGTTAAACCAAAGCACCTATTGCAAACCCTTTAAAATTGCGAGCTCGATATATCGAGAAAGATAAAGTAACGAATATGGATATAATGAATACGGCGGGAACGTATAGTGATAGAAACGGGTGATTTTAAATGTTTGCAACGCTTTTATGTGTATTAAAAAAAGAAGAAACACGATTGAAGAATTTAAAACATTTAAACACGAAGGATGTTTTATAAGTAGTTTGCAGTTAAAAACAAACAAACATTTTCTTTTAATAGTAACACCCCACCATATGTAAAATTGAAATACTAGAATTATTTTCTTAAGCGTTTAGTCAAGTGAAATTGTGAGCAAGTAAAGTCATGGTAAAAATCATTTCTGGAACGATCGAAACTCAGAAGTTCACCGTTATATATGGATACCCACATCATTGCAGTAACAATCTGAATAATAATTTAACATTTTGTTGTTGGTGCTGTCAAAATAGTGATGGTAGTAGTAAAATGAAGAAAACACGATGAAGGTTATTCTTCTGCTAAGACTGACTGGACATCATCATTTCAATATAAGGATGAAGTGTATAAACAAGGCTAAGGAATACTTATTCGATTGTACTTATTATAAACTATCGAACGATACTCATCTGAAATTGATAATACACACTCAACCTTGCACCAGTGGTGCGTATTGTGGTAATTGTGATCGCAATAATTAGTGTTGGATATGAAGGAATGGAATGAGCTTTAAGATGGTATTCATATGTAGAATTCAATTTTTCCGATCCCAAGAAATTGAAAATAAAATTGATTGGTCAAAAAACGAAGAAGAAGATATAATCTATGATCAACATTATGAATCTCTATCTAGTAATCTTGGTATTTATTACAATTGGGAATTAATTAAAGGATATGACAGAATTTTGAAAACTGTTATGATAGAAAACTACAAGTGCTGTTCTTGCACATTCAACCAATAGTATAGAAGAACTATTCAGTTTAAAGGATATAGTTATAGATTAATTTCTTGAATCTTACAATCTGATGTGTTTGTATGAAAAGTTCATACAAAAGTTGTTGACCCGTCGTTTTCGTGAGAGAAATTCTGGTGGTGGGATGACATTTATAAAGATATTGATGATGTTATAAATGCTAATAAATATTAATTCACATAACACTGTATGTTTAATGGAAATTTTGTATTATCGTCCTGCTTATCTAATGTATAGCATTTACTGAATAAAAGAAAATAACTATGATTTGTTTTTCTCAATTTAGTATAACCTTTATCCATCCATGTAAACAATGCTAGTTAAGAAGGAAAATCATATCAGTTTAGTCCTTTACCCAAAATTTGAATTTTCGTATATAAACTCAATAAGTAAGAGCTCAAAGATAACATTTTCCAAAATTTCCAAAAGTAAAAAAAAATATCACATCAATAAAAAAATTTTTAATATACGGTTTAATTGTTTAATAAATAAACTCCAATGTTTTACCCAAAATTTGAAATTTGTATCAGAAATAAAAGAGGAATGATAGCAGTTTCAAAATTTGAAACAAAAAAAATAAAAAAAGATAAATTTTACCAATGAAATTATATGTAAGTGAACGTTGTTAATTGCTTAATAAATCACAACTCGATAATCCTTTACCCAAAATCTGAATTTTCGTAACAGACCCAATAAATAAGAGCGCAATGATAGCAGTTTCAAAAATTTCAAAACAAAAAAATGTGATAAAAAAATTTGTTTTACCAATTAAAGTTAGTAACTGAACGTTTTAATTGTTAATAAATCACAACTCGATAATCCTTTACCCAAAATTCTGAATTTTCGTATATACAATGAATAAGAACGCCAACGATAGCAGTTTCAAAATTTCCAAAAAAATGTGATAAAAATTTGTTTTACCAAAAAGTAATACGTAACTGAACGTTGTTAATTGCTTAATAAATCACAACTCGATAATCCTTTACCCAAAATTTGAATTTCATATATCAATAAATAAGAGCGCCAAAGATAGTAGTTTCAAAATTTGTAAAAAAAAAAAATGTGATAAAAAAATTTGTTTTACCAATTAAAGTAATATGTTGAACGTTGTTAATTGTTAATAAATCACAACCCAATGTCCTTTACCCTTCTGAAATTTCGTATACAGACAATAAATTAGAGCGCCAATGATAGAACTAAAAAATTTAAAACTTGAAGGTCCTCTTTACTATTAGAATATTAAACAATTTTTCCCAAATAAATTAAACCAATATGATATTGATATAATAAAACAATAGTGTAACTAATTTGTAAACTATTTGTAATACGGTTTTTTTCTAAAATAGATTGTAACGATTTTTCATGAAATAAAGTAATAATAACGCTCACAATGAATCTTTAGACATCTTAATATATAACACAATTGCAATTCAAGTTAAATGGATTGTACTAATGAGTAAAGATGCAATTGCAAAAATGCACCCAATAGTATTATCAGTATGATTTGTAATATTTAAAATAGAATTACGTACTGTACTAGAATGGAATAAATTAATTATTGTGTTAAACGATAGACGTTACTTTAACTATGAAATTGGTATGTTTGAAAGTGTGTGTTAAGAAAAGATGTATGTACATATCTTGGAAAGAGATAAAACGAGTCGAAGAGGACGTGCTAGTGCATTTAGGGGGTTTGGGGAAAACAGTCAAGTCCTAGAAAAATGCGCTCTTAAAAAAAATTTATAATTCTGAAAAAAAATTTTTACCAGTTGTTTTAAAGTGGTAATTTCATTTACGTATAAATTTTTTTCAAAATATGAAAAATTACACTTAAATTAAATTCCATTTTGAAACAAAAAAGCACTTAAAACACACCTTTTGTACTTACGGCTCAGAAGAAACATTGCAAATTTATCATTTAATGTATCTAAATGTTTTAAAACGAATTCAATTTTAAAACAACACTTAAAACATGATTTGTAATTTTCGGGCAGGTTAAAATAATAATTGTAGGATAATGAACTTAGTTATTTTGCTGTGAAAGCATTTAAACATTCTATTTTTATGTCATCAGTTTACATTACAACTTTGAAACGGATTTGAAATGTATGTACATAATAGATACCATGCAATGTATTTTCATTATACTTCAGTTTATTTAATGAAATTATGCTTTTTTTTATCATTGAAAGTTTTTATTCAAAAAATCTGTATATATAATATATACCAATCATTTAAGAGCCAATGGTAATTTCAAATTTAAATTTAAGGAACACATAAGAGATTCTATGCTTTTGAACTCACTTAAATTTTATTGTCCTAAAATGATAAATCAAATTAACTTACTCATTTAAATTTTCTTGTTTTATAATAAAATAAATCAATTTTATTTGTAAATACAAATATGTAGTAGTAATTTGATTATTTATAAATTAAACATAGCTTCATTTAAATGGTAATGCTTGTATAATAAAACAAATAATATTAAAATGGAATATCAAAAGTTATGTATGAGTGAGTTTTAATTTAACTATAAATAAAAGAAATGTAGAATGATATAAAAGTGGTTGTGTTGCATAAGTAATTGCATCTTTTATTAAAAATTTGAATGTCCGCACTTTTACAAAAAAATTGAGATATATAAAATCATAATATTTCAATGATATACTGCAATTGAATATATTATTTTATGCATTAAATTTTTTTAATTATATTTCAAATGAAAATTGTAAAATTTCTTTCACAAACTTCACTTAACTTTTTTATATATGTTTAATGAAAATAAAAAGTATAAAAATTTTATTAAAAAAAAAAAAAATCACAACACTACTTAGTACCTAATTAAAACTAATTAAATGTCTAAACTATCCAATATTCTTAACGCATTTTGTTATTTTTAATGTTCTGTCGCAACTTGTTTGTTGTTGCAAACTCATTATTTAATGACTTTTGCCACTTCCGATTTTCAGAATTAATGTATGTTGAAAATGTTCTGCAACCACCAACACTTTTTATTTTAAATTGCTGCAAGTCTGTAGGATCCTGAGATATTGCTTGTGATGGTGGTGGGAACTCACTGGTCGTAAATTTAAATTTTTCCTCCATGTTAGGAGTGTACTGGGTGGTGGTGAATTCAATCTCCATTTGGAGGAGGTTGGTGCAGTGGTGGTGGGAAGCTAAATGGGTTTGATGCTAGAAAAAATTGGTTTGGTTAATAATATATTTATTAAATAACCACAAAAAACAATACATTAAAAGGAATACTTATTTTCAAAAACCGAAAGTCGTCATCCTCACATCACTGTCGCATAGAGATGATTGGTATCTCATTTTCACTTACAAGTGTCTCAACAACTTGATTTGACCAAATACATCTTGCATTGTTGGCTTTCTTCTTTTTGTAGTGACAGTTTTGAGCGTTTGCTATTTGACGCCATTTTGTCTGTATAGTAATGTAACTACTGAATATTGAAATAAAATTATTATGATTAAACATCTAAATTTTTAACGTACAAAAAAAGTGGAAGTTTACTATTGAGCTGTGCAAGCTGATGAATGCATCATAATCTAGACATGAAAAGGTATTTCATGCCATGTCAGCAATGTTAGGTTATTAGATATTACCAGTAAACGTCCACTAAAGATAATACTAAAGAAAGTGCAATATCTGCATCTTTCTGAACGTTTTTACGCAATCTAAAGGCAATGAACTAAAGAGTGGAAAGTATCAAATTTCATTTTCATAAAGTCGAGTTTTGTATGCAGATAAGGTCAAATACAAGATAACAAGTTTGGATATTTAACCTTGAATTGGGGAATTGAAGCGTTTTTAGTCATCTTAAATGAAATCAATGATGTTAGTTTTGCACATGCGGTTAATGTTTGGAACAAATTTCATTTAGATCGTTAGGGAGTACTCAGATTTGTATTTAAAACGGACGTTCTACTTTTAGCTGATATTTTCGAAAATTTTCAGCAAACTTGTTTAAGTACTCAAACTTGATCCTCTGCACTATTGTACAGCCCCCAGTTTAGCATTCGATGCTATGCTTAAAATTACACAAGTAAAGTTAGAACTATTTACTGATATTGATATTAAATTGAAAGAGGAATTAGGGGTGGGCTCAATGTTCTAATCGGTATGCTAAAGCCAATAAGTACATGGGGAAAAATTTGATCCCACTTCCGAAAGTGTGTATTTAATGTACTACGACGTAAATAATTTATATGAGCCACCATGTCAGAATTTCTACCATTTTGATTTTTCTTTGTTGATAATTTTGAAACTTTAGATTTAATAAACCATCCTGATGATTCGGAAATTTTATAGTCGAGTGTGATTTAGACTATCCCATAGAATTACATGAGAGTCACAGTGATCTACCATTGGGAACATATGGTTCCACACCTGATTCAAATTCAAAATAAAAAATTATTACTTACATTGTATCCAAAACGTAATTACGTAATTCATTACAGAAATTTGAAAGTATATTTAAAATATGGATTAAAGTTGGTAAAGTGCATCGTATATTACGTTTTCAGCAATCACCATGGTTAAAAAAATATATCGATTTAAATACAACCATGCGTCAGCAATCTCAAAATGAATTTGAAAAATTTTTATAATTAATGATTAATAGTGTTTTAGCTGATGGAAAATGTATGTAAATATAAGGATATACGTTTATAACAAAATGGGAGGTCGCTATGGTGCTCATGCTTACATATCAAAACCAAATTTTCATAGTTGTACAATATTTAGCAATGATATGCTCATCATTCAAATGAACAAGCTGGAAGTATATCTAAATAAACCCATATATGCAGGTTCAGTGTTTTAGACGTTTCAAAAGTTTTTTTATACAATTTTCATTAGGTTACATCCTACCAAGTTTCCAAAAATTCCAAGTTTGTACACAGATACAAAGCCTTATATACACTTTTCGGTTCCTGATATATGAGTATTAAAGAAACATTGATAAATTGATACATCTGACTATAGTTCTGAAAAATCTTCGAATTTGTAGGACTTCGTGCAAAATGTATGCTTACACTGTTAAAAAAGTTGTAAAAAATCAAAGGGTTCTAACAAGCATCAAACAGATCACGATAAATGATTATAAAATATTTTGTTTGATGGGTAATAAGGCGATATCAATATTTGATAAGGTCAAAGAGACATGATGTGTTTACAATAAAACAGAATAAAGTAATACTTAGTCCTTAGATGATAAACGATTGGTTTTAATTTCACGATACTAAACCTTGGGGATTTAACTTTACTTTAACTTCTGTTTCAGAAAAAAATTTAGCAGTCTCGAAAATAAACTGCATGATGAACATGGTACAGTAGTGATCAAATCTACAGAAAGTACCTGAAGCGTTTTTGATGGGGATTTCCTCTGAAAGCTTTGTATTGCATATACTACAACATATTATTATCCTGATGAGTGTTTTAACTGGTGTGCTATAAATTCAAAGTGTGCAAATGAAGTTATTATTAAGACATTATTTGATAAAAAATTAAATTGGACAATAGCATTAAAAGTTTTACAAAATTTGCATTAATAAAGGTTACAATTCATTAACTTTAATGAAGTTGATAAAATCTTAGATGATATGAATTTACTTGGTAACGTACCGCTTAAAAATGTATACAATTTATTATGGTGGTGATAATGATTCAACAAATGTTAAATCTAGCTTAGAAATATTAATTCTTTATAAAGATACATTATTTATTATAACTGAATGTATTGAGAAAAGCATATTATGCTAATTACAAATGTCTCGATATTTTGATTGAAATATTATTAGAACAAAACATTAACTATAAGTTTCAACCATGGGAAAACGAGGAACACCAAAATTTATTACTGGATACTAGACAACATCAATAAAGGTGAACAAATTCAAATTCCTCTTAGATGGATTGGGAGATTCATATGGTCATCCAGTAATTTAAGTGATTATAGAAGTACTTTAGGTTCACTTTATAAGATAATGAAATTTTAAAATAAATGTAAAAAAAAAAAATACTATTATTTTTGTGTGTTTTATTTCATCTAAGAGCTACATCCCCCTATATATATATATATATAATATATAATATATATATATATATATATATATATATATATATATATATATAAATTTTAATAATTTGTTTCAAAACAGTTAAATGTTATAAACAAATCATCTTATTGATCCATGATCTTTCATCCAATCCCACCATTTTACAATAACTTATTATTCTTGGAAAGATTTTTCTACTAGATAATCAAATTTGTTTTTTGTAATTCATGTTCATAAATCCCAGTACAGGATTTTTCATGTCTTCCAGCATGTAGTTTTAGTAATGGAACTTTCACAATCTTAAATAGTTCACTAGACCAATTGGGTGTATCCTTTGGAAAAAATATTTTTTAAATTTACTGATTCGTACATGTCACCCCAGAATATCGATTCCATCAATATTTTTATGTTAGGTTTTTGGATGATTACCAACATCTTTGGGCTTCATTCTAATAGTTCTATTTCGATTGTTATAACCAAATGGTATCAATTGTATCAATCCATTTTTTTTTGGGCTGAATGACTTATAAGAGCATTTAATGGTTCTGATAACATTCACAATTGCAGCCTTCTTTTGCTTGGGAGTTGGTTGACTTATAAGCTGAAGTTTGTAAAATGCTCATTGTAGAATTCTTTTAGCATCGTCTGTAAATTGGAGGTTTTGACCTTTTGAAATTGGTCCTTTAACTTCTTTGTTTTCGTTTTTAATTTTAGTCCATAAGATTTGAAAAACATATAACTTATATACTTATAACCCTTATTTTGTTTGGAAGTGTTAAATTCAGAAATTCTTGAAAGATCATCAAAATAATTATTGTTGTTGTTTAAAATTTTTTTGCAGGTTTTTGGTTGACATTTAATTTGCATTGTAATTTATCCACAATTTCTTTAAGGATGTAGTTTTTCCTACCAGATAAGGGTTTTAAAGTGTTCCAACTGCAAACAGAAATCAAGGTATCCTTTATTTATACATTCCATTTTTCAGGGTCGAACTGTTAAAATTTCCATCCAAACCCTTGTTGTTTTTATGATGACAGAGGATTATGGGATTACTTGCTGGCCTTATTCTTATCAAATTGATTAGCATAATCTGTTTAAATAGGGTATTTCTTAATTGTACGGGACATAACGTCCAAATTTGAAGGGCTTTTATTGTGACATTAATAATATTCTCTTTAATTGTTTAAAGGGTTGTTTTTTCAATTTCCATTTACATGTTCTTCTCAATTGATATTATGCATTTCAAATGTTTTCCGCAATTTTTCTGCCCAAATCTTCCTAGAATTGTTCATTAATCATTCCAATATTTAATTCTTCTTTTGTTAATTCCAAAACATGTATCCTTTGGTTGGGTGGGGATGATGACAGCAATTTGATTATTTTGAACTTTTTGCTGGGTTCCCGAACTTGACTTAGATAATCTCCCTTATAATTCGTAGTTAAAATAGTTCTTATTTTTTTTATCTTTATTTACTAATTAAGTGGGTTCATTAAAGCAGTTTTCCGGAGTCCCTTTATATGCATTTAATAATTACTTCTCCTTTTTTGGAGGGTGAAAATTTCCTTTATATTTTGGTTCATTGGACCCAACAGTTTCACCTTCAGATTTTCAAAATACGTTAAATAAACCGGAATTCATTTACTCTAAAACTTTGAATGGGTTATTATAAATATATATAAATTTTTTTTTATATTAATTATACGGTTATTAAAAAGATAAGACAAGGTTTTTAAAATGGAACTGGTAGTGGGTAACATTTACTTCCACCTAAGGGTAGCCTGTCCTTGAACTTACAGTTTAATATAAATTTTTTAAATATAATATATTTTTTTTAAATAATATTTTTTATTTTTTTACGATTTTATTTAACAGTTAAGGGTTCATTAAAGGTTTTTAAGTACTTTAAGTTCTTTTACAACGACAGTCTTAATACTTTAAATACTTCTGCCGTTTATTTTAACCTAAAATTTTTTCTTTAATTCCTCCTTGTTGCCATTGGACAAACGGATTCACCTTTGAACAATGTTTCCAAACAATCTGTTAATACTAAAAGATTTCCTCAAACGCAATGGGTTTTAATTTAATTATTTTAATAATATAATTAATTCATACCCGGATTTAATGCGGATTTTATGAAGTTTACAAACAGGTACCGGTTCACCTTGAAATAGCTTTTGCTAAAAAAATAAAAATAATTTATTTTAAATTATAATAATTTATTTTAATAATAATTTCTTTAAAAAGGATTTTGAAAGGTAGTTTACCTAACAGGTACTTTATAAACAGGTATTCACCTTGAACAGGTAGCTGTTTACAAACAGATAGCTGTTAATACCTAAACAGATCAACTACTGAAACCAGTTTAAGGTATTATATATTCATCAAATCCTTTCCTATAGCGACCATTATTAACTCAGCATCCTTGTTTATGACCATGAAACCAAACGGATCTAAGCACTTTGAACACATGTCCCGAAACAATTTCATGCTTATGGTGGGACTTATATGATCCTCATACGCATGTTTTAAGTTTAATTCATCTTGCTCAAATAATATAATTAGATTCGCATTATCACGAATTAATTGCTTTGGAATTTTACTGTAAGTTTGACCCAAATAGAAACAGTCAATATCGTTATGCCTACCCATAGAAAAATATGCCCTTATATTTTTTGCTTTTGGATATCATCGAAGATAAAAATAGAGTTTGATTTTGCACAATTAGGCTCAATCACATCTTGATTGTCGCTGAAGGTAAAGTAACCTATGTCCTTCATTGGAAGTAAGATTTCCTGTAAAAGTTTGTACTTGTTTTGATTCAATGACTTAGAGTATACGTATACATGTTTAAATTTCAAACCATTTTTTCAGTAAGCAGACTGATCATTGGTTTGTTTTACCACAATTGAGGACCAATAATACCACGTATACTATTAGGAAGTAAATCACCATGTTTTGAAGTAATAGACTTTTCATCAAAGTCATGATTTTGAATTGAGAGTTTTTGTTTTAAACTACTTTCCTTTGATGGATGAAATAAAACTAAACGAATAATTACAACATCTTTATTTATATATTAGACTATATTACAAAATAATTATAATTTTTCACTTCTCCGGTGAGTGGACTGTACTGTACAATAGCATCATGGAGAATAAGACCAATACGATTCCATTATCGAAAGGTGTTAGAGATTCCATTTCCAATTTGATGTCCACTGTTGAGTTTTTTAAGGATTCATTTTGTTTAGAGCAGTCCATTACAAATACTGGACATGATTTGAATTAATAGTTGAATAATGCATCTTTATATCTTCACCATAGTAATCACATCGAAATTTCAAAAATTGGATAGGCAGGTATATATTGGTTAGCACTGAAGTTCAAATGCATTGCTTCATATGGATAATACTCAGAATTCAGATGTACTTTAAGATTTCTGATGTTAATGTGATCAAAATTTGGCCCTTGCTGACCTTGTATACCTTTTACCTTGTTGAATGCAACAATTATCCAACGTTTTTTCCAGTTGCGTTGATGTTTTTATTGGCCATATGTCTGAGGTTGCTTGTTTTAAAGCAGGCAATTCATACAAACCCCATTGTCGAAATGGAACAGTAATAATAGAATTTTTATTGATTCTTGAAAAATTGTTGGGGGTTTTTTAGAAAAGGGGCCATCAACTTCAATAGTAAAGTTTGTATCGCTTCTAGATCGAATTAAAACCAACTCTTGGCGCATATTCACGATTACCTGACGATAATCCTCCATTATTCCAAATATGTGGTTCAATGGTATGCATACTGTAAAAGATTTTTCTCCATTTTGCTCATCAATTCTACTTGTAATGGTTCTTCATTCTTTGGTGACCATCCAAATGACTTAGTGCTTTGCTTTTGCTTGCCGTATAAGAAATATATCCCTTAAGCGTAGATGTTATTCCTGGATTTCTACAAACATCCACTCTTGACCATAACTCATAACGAATTTCTTCGAAAAGAAAGTTCAAATTGTTGGTTGTGCATGCTTTTCTTTCATCTTCTTTTGAGCTCAAGTTTACCTTCTATGTACAGAAAACTATCATAAGTAGCCGTAATTAGATCTTGACTTTAAAAGTTTATTTCTTCGGAAGGTCCATATTTAGAAGAATTGGAAGATAAGTGGAATATCTGATTTAATTATAGTATCATCAAAATGTAGTTTTGAAAGACGTTTAACGATTCTGCCATTGTGTTGAGAACTTTTAAACCAATTGACGTTAAAAAGTATTTCTCTGCAGATGTTAACCGCAATGAAGGTTGATGACTAATTAATGACTTACTGTAGGGATGATGTCTTTTATGAGTTTTTGAAAGATGGAATTGGTCCTGGATTAATTTCAGACCCATGTTCTTTAGTTCTAAGCGTTGAATGGTTCACTTTCACCAAAGTCTATTAATTCACCCTTTGATTAGTCAAATTAATTGTTATATTACTAATAATGTCAGTGTTTACTTCTAAATATTGAGTATTGCTTGGAGTTTTATCTAGACGATAACCTGGAGGAACTGAAACATCAATTTTATAATACTTTAGCAGGTTTCCGTTTCGATAAGATCCCTTTATAATGTTGCACTCTACGTAGATTAGTGTGTTTAAATTTGGATGTCTAACGCAGATGTATGTAAAATATTTGGTTCTAATATTTTAGACTCAAACCCTAGCATGCGCCCAATTTTCTTTAGTAAAATCAATCTCAAATGAACTGTTTATCTCACATTTAAGTTATTGTTGTTTGCTCTAATGATAAACTTTTCTGTGGGTATTTTAGATTTTAGATAATCGTTAATTTCTCTAACTCATTGCACCGTGTGGAATATTAATCACTTGCAAATGAGATGGATTTGTTCTAAAATAAAATCTATCGTTGCCTGTAAATGTTTCTAATGCTGTTGCAGCCGTAAAACCAACCAATCCAATAACGTATTTTTCCCAAATCTGGTTCTATCGGTGGATAGGTAGCTAGCTGTTTACCAACACCTTCTAAACTGAATGTTATTGACATAACTGAGAAAATTTGATGTTGTGCTGATTATTTATATAAAATTGTAGGCATAGGTGTCCGCAAATAATTGTATTAAACTCTTGATCTTGGTTGTAATTATAATATATTTTACACCCCGAAAGTAGTTAATCACTTCGTTTGGTGGTCGAATATTAAAATATCAATACCATACCTTTTACCACGCTTTTGTAAAACCCAATGGGTACCTGGTCCTTTGGCTATCTAAGTTAATAATTCCAGATTCATTTTTCCGTAATTTAGGCATGCTATCTCTCATAAAATATCCCTAAAGTAGGTACGTTTTTAGTATTTTTTAAATCATATCCGTTAACGGTCTTTCTAATCTATTCAGTTTTTGGAAACGGTTTTAAGTATAATGCACCACCACCAGATTTGTTTGGTTTTAGATATAGTCACCTTTCTTATTCATGGAGCCAAGCGACCGATTCCATCATGGATTATGGCGCGATGTCTCTTCCTGCAATTTTTAGCATTTTTAGCATCATTGACTGCTTTAGCAATTCCTGATGCACCGCCAGCTAAAGCACCGATTGCTGATAATCCTGCGAATAACGGAATAAGAAATGGTAAAAACCTCCTTGTTTAGGTAGGGAATTACTCTAGGAACTTTAATGTTTTTTTTTCCTAAATTTTTACCACACGTTTTGCCATTGAAAGGCTGACTTTATTGTGTCTGTGAAATTTCCGTTAGGTTTAATTTTTTAGCTATTGTTTTCGTAAATGCAATAAATTTCCACCATTGTTTCTTCTTCTTCATATTAGATCGACGTTTACACCCCATTCCCAATTTTCTTTTGCTTTCATGATGGTACTGACTGCTAAAGCTGCAGTTCGTTCACCTAATTGGTCTAATGATTTAAAACCCCCAAGCTTTTTTGCAAAATTTTATCTGCTTTATGTCTTTTCTAAATCTGGTAATCTCTGTAACTGATATCATGAAGTTTGCACTGAGCATCTAATTATTAATACCGAGGTCACCGCCAGTTTTTAACTTTGTACCAGGACCGCAATACTGGTAACCGGTAAATGCAATTCAAACGGAAGTTTATTGATTAGACCATTCACCAAACCAACCACCCACTTTTCGCTTCTTAACTAGCATTGTTTACATGGATGGATGAAGGGGATTTATACCTAAATTGAGAAAAACAAATCATAGTTATTTCTTTATTCAGTAAATGCTATACATTTAAGCAGGACGATAATACAAAATTTCCATTAAACATACAGTGTTATGTGAATTAATATTATACTTAGCATTTATAACATCATCAATATCTTTATAAATGTCATCACCACCACCACTGAATTCTTCTCACGAAAACGACGGTAGTCAACAACTTGTTGTATGAACTTTTCATAAAACAACAGATTGTAAGATTCAAGAAATTCCAATCTATAGCTTACTATATCCTTTAAATTGAATAGTTCTTCTATACTATGTGAGTTGAATGTGCAAGAACAGCACTTGTAGTTTTCTATCATAACAGTTTTCAAAATTCTGTCATATCCTTTAATTAATTCCCAATTGTAATAAATACCAAGATTACTAGATAGAGATTCATAATGTTGATCATAGATTATATCTTCTTCCGTTTACATTTGACCAATCAATTTTATTTTCAATTTCTTGGGATCGGAAAAATTGTAATTCTACATATGAATACCATCTTAGAAGCTCATTCCATTCTTCATATCCAACACTACATTATTGCTTTGATCACATTACACAATACGCACCACTGGTGCAAGGTTGAGGTGTTACTGTATCCAATTTCCAGATGAGTATCGTTCGATAGTTTATAATAATACAATCGATTAAGTATTCCTTAGCTGCTTGTTTATACACTTCATCCTTATATTGAAATGATGATGTCCAGTCAGTCTTAGCAGAAGAATAACCTTCATCTGTTTCTCTTCATTTTACTACTACCATCACTATTTTGACAGCACAACAACAAAATGTTAAATTATTATTCAGATTGTTACTGCAATGATGTAGGTATCCATATATAACGGTGAACTTTGAGTTTGATCGTTCCAGAAATGATTTATTGCTACTTGCATGACTTTACTTGCTCACAATTTCACTATGACTAAACGCTTGAAAAAATTTATTATTTCAATTTTACATATGGTGGGTGTTACTATTAAAAGAAAATGTTATGTTTGTTGTTTTGCCAACTGCACCCAAACTATTATAAACACATCCTTCGTGTTTAAGTGTTTTAAATTCTTCAATTCGTGTTTCTTTTTGAAATACAAAAAGGTTCCGGCAATACATTTAAAATCACCCGTTTCTATCACTATACGTTCACCATACTTAGTATTAATTATATCCATATTCGTTACTTTATACTTTCTCGATATATCGAGTTCGCACGCATTTTTAAAGGGTTTGCAATAGGTGCTTTGGTTTAACCCTGTTAATTCCATATTTAACAATTACGAGTTGCAGACTGATCTCAACATACAGCTCGCTGCAATGAAATATGCGTCATATATATATATATATATATATATATATATATATATATATATATATATATATATGATCATCAGCTCCAAAATTTATATTTTGCCAAAACTTTGACCTTGAAAATTATATTCTTACATTTATGATTACCTTGCACCCACTTGACCTTGAAAGAGCTCGCTTTCGATTTCACCAACAGGAGTGACCTTGACTTAGCATTACCAACCTAACACGTGGCCTTGACTTAGCAGGGTTGCTACCTCAACAATCACAGGGTTACCAACAACGTGGCCTTGACTTACCACCCTTGAAATAGGCAATGTTACCAACCTAGAAATCTAGTGACTTTTCTGGTGACTTTTCTAGATCTGGTGACAAATCTAGTGACAAAAGATCAGAAGTGCGTAGTATATCTTAGGCAATGTTATCAACCTAGAAATCTAGTGACTTTTCGACTTTTTCTAGATCTGGTGACAAATCTAGTGACAAAAGTGGATCAGAAGTGCCATATATCACTCACGAGACTCACACACGCGACTCCCACAAGCGACTCACTCACGCGACGCACACACGCGACGCCTACACGCGACGCACACACGCGACGCACACACGCGAAGCACACACGCGACGCACACGCAACGTACACGCGCACAAACGCGACCCACTCACTGACGACACACGCGACGTACACACGCGACGCACACACGACGCTCACGCGCGACGCCACCCGTGACGCACATGCGCAACGCACGCGCACAGCGACGCTCACACGCGACGCACACATGCGACGCACGCACTGACGCGCAGACGCGATGCAGACGCGCGGCGCATACACGCAACATACCCGACGCACACACGCGACGAGCACACGTGACGTGCAGGCGGGCGCACACACGCGACGCACACACGCCACGCACACACGCGACGCACACCCGCGACGCACACACGCGACATACACACGCGAGACACACATGACACGCGACACACATGACATACATACATGACACACACACGCGACATGATACACACGCGACACACACACACACACACACACACACACACACACACACACACACACACACGACACACAAACACACACACACACACACACAGACACAATACACACACACACACACACACACACACACACACACACACATACACACACACACATACACACATAGATATACACAATATATGATTATGATATACATACACAACATTTTTACATACATATACATATATACACATATAATTTACATATACAACATACATACATACATACATACACATACACATACACATATAAATACATACATTACGCATGCACATGTATTACGTACGTACATACGTACATACACACACATAAATGCATACGTACATGCATAGTACACATACATATGTACAAATGACACAATACACATACACACAATACATACATACATACACACACACTGACATAAACATGACACACATACATATTTATACACACAATACATATACACATACACACACACACAATACACATACATACATACATGTACATACACACATACTATATATATGACACACACACACATACACACACACACACACACACACAATACACACACACACACACACACACACACACACACATACACACACACACACACACATACACACACACATAACACATATACACGACGCGAGTACGTACGCACGCACACACGCACACGCACACACACAAATGCACATACGCACACGTACACGCACACATATACATGCACAAATGCACACACATACGCACACATGCACACACGCACACGCACACACGCACACACGCACACACGTACACACTTTCGCACGTACACACGACACGCACACACGCACACGCACACGCACGCCCGTACATACGCACACGCACACACGCACACATGCATTTACGCACACATGCACACACGCACATACGCACATGCACACGTACGCACGCACACATCACACGCAGAAGAATGGAAGCATACGGACGCACGGAAGTAGGTAGAGTTGAGACTTGGGACACACATTTCAAGGACATTTCCAAGGTTGCCACAAAACCGGTTACCATATGGTGAAAAAGCGCAATGTGACCTACATATCATTACCACAAACCCACGGTCACAAAGATTTCTGTTCCACAACTACAAGGCTATCTGTGCGACATATCATTACCACAAACCAGGGTCACAAGCTCCGCTTTTCTGTTCCACTATTACAAGGCTATCCGACCACGCTTTCCTGTTTCACAATTACAAGGCCATCCGCGTGACCTACTTTATGCTTAGCCACCTGCTTGCTACCTATACCCCACTTGTATGTTTTTGCCCACTTGATGATTTTTGCTCAACTCACGTTTTTTACCGAAATAAAAGAAAACGATATGTAAATATATTTAATTAATGTATTACTCAGATATATGATTTTCTTTAGGAATAAAACATTTTGGTTTAGTAATGCAAAGGTCCTCTGACTTGTGTCATTACATCTGCGTACGCAGTGTGGTGTATGTTTTCTGTATACATATGCATCAGCTTATCATGGTGAGCAGTATGAAGATATGTTTGAACATATACAAAATGTAATGCATGTTTGTTTGTTCAGCAGTCTGTCCGTCAGTCAGTCTGTTTGTCTAGCAGTCTGTCAATCTGTTGGTATATAGTCAACGCGCTCAGTCAGTTAGTGGTCGGTAGTGGTCTGCAGCCGCACTATTGAGGATGTTATTTTTCTGAAAATAAAAACATAAGTAGTTGGAGAAATGTGGCAGTAGGTATACTTACTTGTCTGTCTCGATCACTAGGAAAGACCATGTCGAAGATTACATTACGAACTCGGATGAGTTCGTAGAGTGCAATCTCTTCGACAGTTTCAGTATCATTTCCAGATGTATAATGGCGTGATCGTACCCACTGAGTTAACGAGGCTTATAACATTATTCCAGTCAAGGTATAATGTTACAAGCCCATATGGTCTAGCTTCCAGAGAGCTCTGCAATCACGACATCATAATTCCGGAAATGGTACTATGGTGGTAGAAAACCAGATGCATTAGTATAGCATTAGTGTGGGGAATACATACCGTGAATGTTAGACGTTCCCAGGTGATAATGCGTTGCGCGTAAAAGAGCCAGTACCACGCAGCAATTAGCAAAAAGCTGTATTGCTTTGCGCAGCACGTCTTCTGACGCCATCGAATGCATGATATTGGATACCGGGGAAAGCAGAGGCCAATAGTCATGGGAATGTGGTAGCCCAAAACCAGGTGTCTTCATTTCGTCTTCGTCGTGCATGTCAGAGTCATGTTATCCTGACTCCTGGGCTGCGTCATCCAGTTCCTGTTCGCGGTTTCGTGTACAACAGCCTCGAGGTCTTGATCGCTTTGTTCGAGGCTTTGCATGTTATTTGTTAGAGCGTTCATGAAGTCGTTTCGTCACTGCTCGCTTCAATGACGACTTCATTGATGAACTCTCACGTCTAAGTCTTCGTTGTTGTCGTAGGGCGTCATTGTCATAGTCGTCTGAATCGTAGCTGTAGGCAGGGTCCATCAGTCGTAGTCAGAGATAGTCGTTAGCACATGAGGAACAAACCGCTTGGAAGACAATGCTGCATACATCACTATCGTGGCAGCATCGTCGGCGTCACTGATGTGATGACGTCAGCGTAAGGTATGTCTAATGTATTTGTCTCCGCAGCACTCGAGCTCCTGTGGAGAATCCAGGACTACGGTCGTCTGTTCATAGATTGTATCACTGGTTGAGCTACCCACGTCAATTAAATATTGAGGATGTACCACTCAGGGAAGAGGGCTGAAGGTTGGACTGTAGGGATGGATGCAGAGGTGTAGGAAGCCAACGGCTAAAGGTGGAGGGATAGTTAGGGCTGATGTAAATAGTGTGGAGGAAACAGGTGTTGAGGATCTCATAGGACTTGCTGAAGAAAAAGATGCCTCAGGCGATATAGATTGGTCCACCTGAAAATAAAAAAAGTTACAAATACATTAATAGTGCAAAAAAA
The DNA here is from genome assembly GCA_036346205.1 of Vesta saturnalis. Taxonomy (NCBI): domain Eukaryota; kingdom Metazoa; phylum Arthropoda; class Insecta; order Coleoptera; family Lampyridae; genus Vesta; species Vesta saturnalis. The sequence continues at coordinate 302,895 of JARFJB010002525.1, forward strand.
ATTATGGTCTTACCTGATACATTTCTATCCAGATGAAGCAGATGATAAGTTGGTGTAGCATTCATCTTGATTTTTTTCGTCTGTATTACTTTAGAAGCAGTTGTACGAATGATTTCTACTGTTTTCCTTTCGCTAAATATAGGTGCCAAAACAACGTTTTTCATGCATTTTAGAGGACATTTTTCACTTCAGGAATTCGGGAAGTTACCCAAAACCATTCCACAACTAGGGATGTATGCGAGCAACAACTTCTGATGGCAGGCCTCAGAACATAGAGTTGTTACTGACTACGTTTTGCAACCTGGTCCATCGAGGGTGAACTACCACTGAATAATGTTACCCAGAAGTGAGGTTGATGCGACACCCGGACCATCAGGGTTTAGCAACTCAAGGAAGCGGAAGGCTGACCAACACGATGAACCGGTAGAACCAAAAACAATGGTGAGTGTGCACTGCACAGATTGTTCAATGGATGTACCTAGGTATGCATTCCAAGGACACCTCAGAAGCAATAGGCATAAAGCAAATGTATGTTTCCTTGTCGATACTGGGGTCGAAGTGATCCGAAATGCGTTTAAACAATGCATTGTGTCGTACCGATTGTCTCCATGCAATATGCATACTGATGTGTTCACCTTTATGGCAGACGTGAAAGGAATGTATTGAAGGTAGTACAAAATCAGTTGCAGAAACACTATTCATTAAAATGTAATGTTGAGCTGTTTGGTTTATACTTTTGAACAGTAGGGAAAGCACAGAACTGAAATCGTTTCAGACTAAGTATGATATTCTCAGTGTAGGGACGGTGTTAGAAGAGTATTTAAAAAATAAGTGAAATATTGGATGCAAAACAATCAGAATTTCAACATAAAGATTCTGGTAAGTGTGAGTCGTGGTGTACTGAGTATTAACAACTGTTTTAGGGTGGTCCCTGGTGCAATGTGTATATAGAGGTAAACCTGCTTAAATTTGCTCCCACCACGGGTTCTTCCTATATGGCTGTCCCCGCCGAAATCGCACATAAACACGCCATAGTCAATGTAAAAATAATGATAATTGCTGCTTTGCATGGGCTGTTGTATCGGCACTAGTGACACCAACGGGAGTACCACAACGCACATCTTCTTACCCTGATTTCCAGACGTTATTCAACTGGACTGGTGTACAGTTCCTGTTGTGACGAATATTTCAACGTTTGAGAGCAATAACAACATTTCCATTAATGTTTATGGGTTAGACGATACCTATCGTGATGGTCAACGTGTCACGGAGGTAGTCCTCTATACTACACCAAAGCCAAACAGGCAGTCCATGTTAATTTATTATTATTAGTCAGTAACCAAACAGATAATCAGCATTATGTATGGATAAAAATTTTTCTCGTTTACTTAGCAACCAAATAACTCGGCGGAACGGAGAATGTATTTTGTGATGCATGCTTGTATTACTTTAGATCCGAGGAGCAATTAACCCGACACGTGTCACACGACTGTAACTTCGTATATACAAAATTACCGGGCGTGAAACAAAAAAGACATAACCGGGGAATTCTACGCGGAAAATATACTCGCTTTCGAACTATCAGAAACAAATGGTTCTACCATTCGTAATATATGCTGATTTTGAAGCGCTCTTAGTACCGGTAGATACGGCTGAACCAGATCCCGAAAACCGTTCACGATAAAACGTGTAAACACGAACCATACTCGTTTAGTTATTACATTAAGTGTAGTGTAAACGATGCGTGGTCTAAGTTAGAGCTGTATAGAGGGAGCAATGCAGGGAGATATTTATAAGACGACTGGAAAGTGATGTAAAACGGATATATAATGAACATTTCAAAGCTATTGTCCCAATGACACCATTAACGGATGAACAGCAGGTTACGTATGAATGCAGTGTATGTTGTTACATATGCGGTAAGCACTTTACGGACGATCCGACAAATCCGAAAGTACGAGATCACTGTCACGTTACTGGTAAGTATCGTGGTGCAGCACATTCGACGTGTAACTTAAACTATCAGGTACCTACATTTCTTCCCGTTTTCTACATAATCTCAGTGGTTATGATGTTCACCTGTTCATTAAACAGTTAGCGAGTGAAACGGAAGAAATTACCGTACTCGGTTAACAGTGAAAATATATAACGTTTGGTAAGCATATTTTGTTGATGAATATGTAAACAGTCATGGTATCAGGAAAAGAAATACATTAATTTACGGTTCGTCGATAGTTGTAGATTCATGGCTGCATCCTTAGATACTCTATCCAGAATTTATCAGATGATCAATGTATGGAGGTACGGAAATATTTTAGTAATGATAGCGACTTCAACTTAGTGAGAAATAAAGGTAGTTTCCTTATGCGTACGTAGACAGCTTTAGTAAGTTGAACGACATCACGGTGCCATCATATGACAAATTCTACGATAAAATGCGCGATGCAAATATTTCCGATGACGAATACTGTCGCGTTCTACTGGTATGGGATCACTTTAAGTGTAATACACTAGGTGATTATGCTGATATTTATTTAAAATCAGATGTGTTGTTATTGGCTGACGTGTTTGAAAACTTTAGGAGATTATGTATGGTGTGTATGGGTTAGAACCTGCACAGTATGTCACTTTACCTGGATTGGCGTGGGATGCCATGTTGAAATGTACGAAAGTAGAGCTAGAATTACTGACGGATATGGATATGTATCACTTTTTAAACAAGGTATTCGAGGTGGAGAAGTACTTGTATCAAGCGGAGAAGCATCGCTAATAACGAGTTTGTTCCAAACTATGATCCTAAACAACCGAAAGTGTTTTTACAATATTTAGATGCCACGAATTTATACGGCTGGAGTATGAAGCAATACCTGCCTCACGATGGGTTTATGTGGTTACCTCAAGAGGAAATAGAACACTTTGACGTAGTAAAGATTGATGATGACGCCGATGTTGGATTTGTACTGGAGGTTGATATACATTATCCCCACCATCTGCATGACGAACACAACGATTATCCGTTTTGTCCTGAAATGATCTGCGCACCACATTCCCAGGAGAAGTTAATCCCGAACCTGTGTGATAAGACCAACTATGTTATACATTACCGCTATTTAAAACAATGTATAGAGCATGGCTTAATTGTTACTCGTATTCATAGGGTTTTACGATTTCGTCAGAGTCCGTGGCTAATACCATACGTAGACCTTAATACAGCTCTCCGCAACACAGCACAAAACAAGTTTGAAAAGGATTTCTATAAAATCATGAATAATGGCGTGTTTGGTAAAACAATGGAAAATGTCGATAAACGAAGAGTTATTAAACTGTTAACACATTGGGAAAATAACGGTCGTCGGGTAGGTCTAGCGGTACGTTGCAAAACCGCAATTTAAAAATTTTATTCAATTCACTGATAAATTGTTTGCGGTGGAATTGTCGAAACAGGTAGTTACGTACGACAAACCCGTCTATGTCGGATTCAGTATTTTAGATCTTTCCAAAATTATAATGTATCGGTTTTTTTATGATATCTTACGAGCTCATTATGGCAAGAATGTCACGTTGCTCTATACTGACACGGATTCTTTGATTGTTGAGATAGTAACTGATGATATGTATGCACACATGCGAAATAATTTAGACGAATATGATACTTCCAACTATCATAATGAGTTGCATGGTATTCCTACGACTGCTTCCGTCGTTGGACGAATGAAAGATGAGTACGCAGGGAAAGCAATTCATTATTTTATGGTGCTGGATCGAAGTCATACTGTCTGAAGCTTGCTGATAATGAAGTTGTTAAGAAAGCGAAAGGTGTTAAGAAAGTTATTATTCAGAAAGTGTTGACGGAAGTAGACTACAAAGCGGTCGCGGAGGGGTCTGATAAAACAGTAATGTGTAAAATGCTTGTGTTTCGATCAACCTTACATGATATATATACCGAAATGTTAAACAAAATTGCCTTTAGGTCCCAGGATGACAAACGATATCGACTACGTGATACGTGTTCCACATTGGCGTGGGGGCATTGGCGAATACCGGAATTGGAGAATGCTGATCCGTTGAGCGAACTATTACAGGTTGCTAAGCAAATGAATTTATATTAACCGGAAGAAGAATAGTTTGGGTACTGACATTGCTAGTTTTTTTCTATATTCTCTCCTAATGAAACTTATATTAATAATAAGTTGTATTATTCCTTTAGTTGTTTTAAATATATTAATATTATGTATTAATTCGTTAGTAAGAGAATATATACTATACAAATACTGTGTGATATAAAAAAAAAAACGAAAATGACTATTTACTATTTTTTTTATTAAAAAATATGTACAAGACTTATTGCATTATATATATATATATATATATATATATATATATTATATAAATGATATACAGTAGCCAAAGCACAGTGGCATAATGATTTACAATGAAAGTAACAAACGGGTTGCATAGCAGGAAGAGGTGGACTTTCCTCAAGTTCAATAACAGGCTGGGTCACAAATTTTCTGATGTAATCTGCTTTCTCTCTGCCCTTGACATAGACAGTATCTGTTGGCTGAATCAATCTCTCGAGTATTCTTCGAAAGTGGTGTGGTGGTGTATACCCTTCTTCCCATTTAATACAGTGCTGGTTTTGCATTAACCAAGTAGCTTGACGACGACTCTCTGCATCCAACGTATGCCAGGGATACGGTGATTTAAAAACAAAATGGGCAATTTGTTTCCCATTATAAATGGCGAGTTCTTTTGGTATAAACGCTTTTGATATTTTGAACCCTTGTACATCGATTATGACGGACATTGTATTACAACTGTCGTACTGCTTTGGTTAACGCGTTGTATGTAACTAAACGATCATGGAGTATAACACAGTATGCTGTCGTATTAGCGGGTATGTTGGCCGATGTTTCAAACTCTACACGAAGAACTACTGCTTTCGAGTGCAATACTTCTTTTGATTTGAGCAGTCGACCACCATCAGTGGTGCAGCCGTCGTAAATTGAATAGGTGTGAGTAATGGTTGTCCATCTCTTTGATAATATGACATTTGGAATTTAGCAAACATTTCATACAGCGTGGCAAAGCAATTGTTATCATAATTAACATTTAAATTATCATACGGGTAACGGTCGGTGTTGAGGAATACCGAATATTCTTTAGTGCACATTTATCGAATTTACTCGCATCGTGCATAACATTATTTTCTCGTCCAGTTTGAAACCCTATAATAATGTATCTCGGTGTTTCAATACTAGTCGATGTTTTGATTGCCCATGTATGCTTATCTGTTGTTGGTATAGCGGGATATATGTGGGTTTCCCAACTTCTAAATGCTAGTGGAGTATTCACATTTTTATCAATGTATTTCGTTAACGCTAATTCCTCCGCTAATGCTGGAACGATGTGGAACTTTCCAATAAATCTTATCTATGTTAACTTTTAATGCTTCGTCCACAGTTGAAATTACTGCATCGGTATCAATATTACTACGAATTAATACAAGTTCTTGTCTAATGTTCAAAATCACTTTATTATAATCTTCAGCAAAGCCAAGCAGCATTCGCAAAGGTACAAGACATTAAAATACCCTTGCTCATTTGTTAGTGTGCTGTTTGATGTAGGAAACCAACCGCATTTTGATGGCGGGCAAGATCATTGGGTGTCAATGATACTAATCCTTTCATTGTCGACGTTAACCCCACCTTAGTTACGGAATCTACCACTATTCCATTCATTTCATATCTAATTTCACTGAATAAAATGCGATACCATTATTAACGAACCTTGCGGTGTTAGAGACAGTACCATCCTGTCGCAATAATCTTCCCTCTACATAAACATAACTTTCTGATGGTAGAGTGCACATGTCTTCCTGAATGGGTATCCTGATTTCATCATTGTTTCCAAATCTCGTAGTATATGGTTGATGGGTGTCAGTTCGGAATTAACGATAGCATTATCAACAACAACTTTTTCATTAACGTTTAATACACTCATTGTAGTACTGTAAACCCGAGACTCTCAAGAATGCTTTGTTCTGCGCTGTCAACGCTTTGGTCGCTGAACGCTTACTGACTGTACCCTTTCCACACTTCACTCTTTTATAGTTTGTTTTGCACTGGTTACATGCACATGTATTATACCGCGTCACCATATTTTCTTTAAATGTAGTCCTATCGTTATGACTTCTCCGTTAAAATTGACGAGATCTCCGTCTTGGTCTACTATTTTAAGTGTTATTGTTGAAATGGTAGATGTATTTATAGGTAAGTAGATAACATGTTGAGGATTCGATTATTTTATATCCCGCTGGTACACTGGGAAAGAATTGATGAATTATGTGTGATGACTCACCATTTTTAAAACTACCACTTGTTATATTGCACTCGATAATTAATGAGTTAATTTTGATATGTTAATAGGGTTCTCAGAGGTGTACACTTTTTAGCTTGGTAAACAGTAGTTTTATTAAAGCCCAGCATAGGCCCTATCGAATGGACCACATTGAAACTAATGTTATGGGTTGCTTTCATGGTTGCTTTCATAGTATTATTATTTGCTCGTAAATCAATATACCTTATCGTCTTTCACTGAGTCATTAATATATTTATTCACATCTGCGATTTCGTATGTTCCTGGCGGTATTGTAATTTTATCTCTTCCAAATATGAGCATGTTGTTCTTTGAAGTAACGTTTTGTATAGTATTGAACGATTCAAAACTAGTTAACCCCATTACATATTCCGACTCATTATCAAGAAAAATCGGTGGATTAAATGTGGCTTGCAGGATACTGCTTTTACCGGTAAGGTAAATGTACGACATCACGATCACGTAACAACTACTGACAATCAGAACGAGTAGTCATATAAAATCGTAAGACTAATGACCACAGTTGTATGTATTGAACTCTTGAACCTTAGTAAAGTTATAATCAATTGTGTTTCTGCTACCATCACTTTTAAAATAGTGGACTAATTCAAGGGTGGTTTAACATGTCCTATACTATCAAAATATGTTATATGTCTATTACGCTTAATATATGCTGTCCAGTGTGTTCCCTGATTAGCTTGATTATCCAGATTCACGATACCACATTCATTCCTATGGATTCGTGTAGGTAGCTTATCTCGCATATATATCCCTCTAAAGTAGGGAATCTTTAATTGCTCCACAAATTTTGATAGCTCAACATTACTTAAGGCGTGGCGTGGTAGCTTCAGTGGGAGTTTTTTGAATACGGTTGTAAATATATGCCCAAACCTCGTTTATATGGTTTTAGATATAAACCTTTTCCAACGGTTGCTGCTTCCATTGCTTGATTGTGTCGTTTGGTTTCTTCTAACGTTTTTGTCGCAGCTTTTGCGTCGGTAACCGCTTTTGCAACTGCAGCTGCACCGCCACCTAACGAACCTAAGGCTCCTAATGCTGCAAATAGGGGAATAAGAGGTATGAACCCCTCGTTTTGGTATAGGTAATATTCTGCTCTTGGGTGACATGATTTTTTGTGTTTTAGAACGCTTAAGGCTTGTGTATTGTAGATCGTAAAGATGATCGAAGTTTACCACCAACACGACGTCGCGCTAGAAGTACCGCTTTGTTAAATGAAATTGGTTTGGGAGTACGCTTTGTTCTTCGTGATTTGCTTCCCATTCTATTGCCTGTCCGTGATCTTCCACCCATCCCATTTTCCGTTTTCCTTTCATTATTCCAGCTATAGTTAATGCAGCTGCCCTTTCTCCAAATGTAGCGTTTGAGGAACGAAATCTATTCCAAGCTTTTTGTTGCAAAGTTTTATCGGCAATGTGTCGTTGACTTAAATCGTTTGACTGGGAGTATGCAATATCGTGCTCTTTACAGGCTTCGTCCAATTCATTAATACCTTTGTCGCCGCGAGCTAGTCGTTTTTGTAAACGGGTACCCGGTCCCAGTATCTATACCCAGGTATATGCAACTCCACGGGTAATTTATTTATTAAGGTATTAATTAATCCTGAACCTTTTCTTCTTATTACACCGAGAAGTATACTTCATACCAGACTGGCTGTCACTCCACTACTAAACTACTTTTATTGTATGACACGTATATATATTAGTACCATACAATTTGTGGTTTAGTACTATGACGGGCACCATACGCTTCATTCCGCAAGACACAGAATTACCTATTAAAAATTATGACACAGCTGATAACAAGGAACTTTACTCTAAACATAGCGGTCTACTGAAAGGAGGATGTAAACGAGGTATAATCGTTGGTCCATCTGGGTGCGGAAAAACAAATGTTATGATTACCTTGTTAGAACATCCAAATGGTTTACGTTTTGAAAATGTATATATTTATTGCAAATCATTATATCAACCTAAATACCAGTACCTACGAAATTTACTGACACCCATAAAAGAAGTCGGGTATTTCGAATACAGTGATAATAGTGATGTTATATCCCTAGTGATTCCCGTAAAAATTCAATAATGATTTTCGATGATGTAGCGTGTCATAAGCAAAATGAAATAAGAGATCATTTCTGTTTTGGCAGACATCGAAATAATGATTGTTTCTATCTGTGTCAAACATATTCTTCAATTCCAAAACAGCTTATACGTGATAATGCTAATTTACTTATTCTTTTCAACAAGATCACACTAATCTTAAGCATGTGTATGATGATCACGTTAATGTCGATATGTCCTTTGATAGGTTTAAAGATTTATGTTTTGTTGCTGGCAAGACAAATTCGGTTTTATTGTTATTGATAAAGAAAGCGATGTTAATACAGGTCGTACCGTAAGAGATTTGACTGTTTTATAGCATTATAAATATGGTAGCAGTATGGAAGATATGCAGTCGTAATGAAGGAGCGCTTAGTACAAGACATTTTGCGTGCTCGCAAGAGCGTGCAACAAAAATATGCTACTTTGAAATAGAAGCACACTTTAAACCTATTACACAACCATTAAAACAATTAATTACTAAAATGATGGTTCTCTCATCAAAGCTGAACCCCTTACGCCAGAAGCTGTCAAAAATGAAGTCATTGCACAAGAAACTGAAGTTTTTACATCACACACCTAAAACAGCTGGATTACGGAAGGCTCCACGCACTCTTGTTCCTGCAACCATTGCGCAACCTTCGCAGGAAACTGTAATTGCTGATACCACTAACGATGATGATGTGGAAATTCCTACTTTACAACAATTGAAATCAGAACTGTTAGCTGCTGGATCTCAACCCGCCTTTGAAGATTATCTAAATCAATACCAAGGATTAGCTAAGTACTACGTTGAAGGTATATTTAGAGATACAGAAGACGAGTATGACTTAACATATGGCGTACATTTCATTCCGGAAGAAGAGAAATTTTTATTGGTGATGCTGAATTAGACTTTATTGGTGAAAACCTTCATATCACTCTTCCTGATGGATCCTCCCTAGACTATGAAGGAACACCGGGATTATATGAACTACTTTTTAAAAAATCTAGGGTACAAAAGAGTGACCTACAGCAATACAATGACATATTGCGTCGTACTAATGCTGCCCGACGTAATTATAACTGACAGACCAAATCCGAGGAACTAATAGTAAAAATATGTGAAATCATTAAACCATTACTTCAACCTAGAAAACGGTCAGCTACATCATCTATTGTCCCTCCAACCACAAGATCTCGAACAACTTCTATCTCCAAAAGAGGTGGTGGCATGCAACTATTGCGAAATAACAAAGCTATTGAATTTGTACCGTGGAATAACCGAATAAGTTAGTAGATTGGCTACGGAAATTATTAGGATCAATGTCGACAGGAAATACTAGCAATCACAACGAAGTAGTATATATAATTGATGAACTACGTGAAGCAAAAGTAATACAGTAACAGCTCTTGTTATAAACCTATTACTATATCCTTTTCATTTCATTGTTACACCGACTACCACTAAAGGCAGTACTACATGTCCATCAGTATGCCAATAGATAAATTTGGCAGACATCTTCATCATCAAATGACAGTGGATAAATTTGGAAAACATATTACTCAGCATCGCAGTGATGCTACGAAGCAAAGTGATATATATTACGAAACTTATTTTACCTTGCAAGGTGTCTTGCAACAGACAACAGTAGATATTCCATTGGGTATCAATGGTAGATATTTCTTTCCTACAGAGGGAAAAATATTGAAGTGGTCACCTCGAGATATTCATCTTCGAGTGGATACTGTAATATATACGACACCGCTGTTTCTAAATAATAAAACTATTCGTAAGGAAGGTGTGATTCAACCTATAATTCCAAAAGATATCACTTTCGACAAAGAACAATTATTCATCCTAGAGATTGTACTACAATCCAAAGTAAAAATGAGTAAATCCGATGTTGTTGAAGAACTGCACAAACCAGCAAGGAGAAATTTTCCGCGACGTTGTGTAGTACTAAAAGGTTTAAATGATCTCTTTCAAGCTGATTTAGTGGAAATGATACCTTATGCTCATGTGAATAAAGGATTTCGATATATTTTAGTAATAATTAATCCTTCTCTAAATATGTCTGGGCTTTCCCATCAAACGCAAGAATGGTAAACTAGTCGCGGAGGTAATGGATAAACTGCTATCTGGATTGCAAAAGATGCCTACGCATATACAAACTGATATGGGAACGGAGTTTTATAATGCAGAATTTAAAAAGTAATGAAAAATTCAATATCAATCATTACAGTAGTTATTCCACCTTGAAAAGTAGCATAGTCGAACGTGTCAATCGTACCCTTAAAGCAATAATGTGGAAAACATTCAGCATGCAAGGATCATATAAGTGGCTATCAATCTTGCCTCAAATTGTTACCGATTATAATTCAAGAAAGCATAGAACAACCGGATATAAACCGGTAGATGTAACGGAAAAGAATGCTGCAGATATTTTGCAACATTTAAAATGTCAGAAAGTTCTTGACCGTAAAACACCTAAATTTAGAGTGGGGAACATGTACGCATTAGCAAACATAGAAGCATATTCTCTAAGGGTACACACCTAATTGGAGTTACGAAGTCTTTCGAATATCAACAGTTAAACGTTCAAGCCCACTCACCTACACATTACGTGATAGTCGAGATGAAGAGATTCAAGGTCGGTTCTATGAGCCCGAACTACAAAGTGTTAAACATCCAGACATTCATCTAGTTGAACGTGTCATCCGACGTCAAGGGAATAAAGCTCTCGTTAAGTGGTTGGGTTTTGATACTTCTCACAACTCCTGGATTTCTACCAAAGACATTGTGTAATACGCTAATTAACCTTAATTATATATACTGTAATATTAATATGCAATAAACAGATCTTTTTTTACTTTTTTATTACTACTATCCTATACATATACATCACTACATACTACTAAAGCGTCTGACAAACACACACTCACGATGCTGTTTTTCGAGAATTGGTGAAATTATATTAGCACAGTCGCCTATTCTTTTTTTAAATCGTGCAGAATCTCTAGCTAATTGTTCCCATTCTCCTTTTCGCGCATGCCTGTAAGCCAACTCCCATACTACTATGTAGTGAACTACGTTTTGGACTCATTAATGCGCACCTTCTTCACTGGGTGAGTCGTCATCTGATGACTCAAAATTCGGTAAATATCTTTCTATTTCGTGTATAAATTGCTCCAATGATATTTCTTTAAGGTCTTCTATTAATCGCTTTATACAACAAATACACTCTATATCGCCTACATGCGATGTTAAGTATTTTTCACAAAGGCGTATTCCTCCCCCATACTTATTAACTAGATTATTTAAATAGTCATCACTAAATCTACCCATTCCATACACTTTTTCATGATCAGCATCGAATTCTAATGCTTGTAACTGGCATATTAGTCTTTGGACTGCACTAACACAATCTACAGCTTTAGGCCACGACTCCGCACTATAACACATCCACATATTGACTAACATCTAATACTATCCACTATTGACTACAAGCGCGTTACCCCCTTTGAGTTATAGGATTGGTAAGATCCATATCCATATATAGTTTCTCCTTGGCAAATACTTCCATTTCCAGAAGGCAGGCTATGTTGACCTCAAATACATCACGCAATGGACCTATAACTTGGTGAATGTTACATTCAGGAATTGTCGCTGTCGACTGTATTAGGTTTTTATAAAACTCTGGAAAGTTCACAGTATCTGCCAACTCCAATCGGTAATATATTATCTTCAAAAGCTTCCATAACTGTTCTATAGACTCCCATCCTAAATAGACATCAATTTCGTCACTATCACAGAGGCGTATAATTTTTTCTTGTTAATATTTTCGTACGAGACAGTCTTCGATCCCAGTTTGGTAGGTAGCCATGTTCCTTCAGGACTGTAGAAATAATTAGTAATCACCCTTGATTATCCATAAGTATACGCCATTCCTGCTTGTCAAACACCACTCCACCACTCTTCGTTCCACCTAGTTTTACGACTGGCTCAAATCCAAATTTGGGTGATAGACCGACACTAACAAACTTTGTTTTACTTTTATTTAAGAAATAATGCACATTATTAAGCAAAATATCGCAATATTTACTTGAACTTATAGCACCGAGAATCTTCGCCTTTTCTATGGCTTGACGTACGATGTTATCCATTATATACGATAGCCTCAAGGCTACTTACGTGACCTTCACGATTGCACCACACATTGCTTTAGCGGTCTTGTCGGTTACACATTTTCAAGGTTTTCTTTTCGTTCCACTACTTCAAGGATTTCTAGGCATACTTATTCCAAGGTTATTCCACTTTGCCACAGCAAGGTCATCACAAGGTTACATATCCCCACTCAGTATTATTCGTATACTTAAAGGGAGGGGTTTTTACATATACCATAGTTACCGATCTTCACTATGTCAGTTACTCCAGTGCAAGACGATTGGAAGACAATGTACCAACCACAAACCCTATTTCAAATTAGTACGCGACGGACATGTGAATTAATTCCGAACTGGGTAAATTTTGAAAAGGAAGGAATACTACCGGCTTCCATAAACAAAGTGCTACGAAATAATTATGAACTGGTTCAGTGGAATTCAGCGTGGTATATCGAAATGAGCAAGGTAATACGCGAGCACTTTGCGGCAAGTCGTGTAACAGCATATGCCCACATTGTATCAATACATGTTCGATACCATCTGGTGGACTTCATGAATTTGTGTCATTGCTGTTTCGCTCGATTGAAACCAGGAGATTACCGCGTACTGGACCATCATATGCATATGGAGCGGTGGACTGCGCGATACTACCTGTCGCACGAATATTATTGGTGCTCGTCGTAGGGCGCCTCTCACAGTTATACGATGTACGATGATGACTCATGTATACTGTGTGATGAGGTGTGCTACGTAGACGAGTAGTCTTTTTTTTACTGTATCTATTGTATATATTGTACATATTGTATATATGTGTTGTATATATTGTATATATTGTATATATTGTATATATATTGTATATATTGTATAGAATACATTATTTCCTGTCAGTATCTTACTGATTTCGCTGATGTTAACATGTGTGACCCAAACTTTTATTATCCTCAGTATTACAACTGTTTCGATAAACGCTTACTAACGTATCGAACATGGTCTGGAGTTCACTCACCCTCATCGCTTGCTGCAGCAGGATTCATTTCCACATCTTCAGACGATACGGTTGAATGTTTCATGTGGGGTTAGAATAAACCGATGGCAGCCAGATGTCAATCCGTTACAGGAACATCTACGATGGGCACCACATTGCACTTATGCTCAGCTCCTCGCACCACGTCCGCGCAGATGTACTGAAACGGAAGTGGAGAGGACCTTCTGCACTTGTACTAAATCAAAATGTTTTATTCCTAAAGAAAATCATATATCTGAGTAATAAATTAGTACATGTCTGTCTACATCAATTAAATATATTAACATATTGTTTTCTTTTATTTTGATAAAAGTGAGGTTGAGCAAAAAACATACAAGTGGACAAAACCATACAAGTGAGTAAAAAACATACAAGTGGGGTATAGAGTAGCAAGCAGGTGGCTACATAAAGTAGGTCACGCGGATGGCCTTGTAATTGTGAACAGGAAAGCGTGGTCGGATAGCCTTGTAATAGTGGAACAGAAAAGCGGAGCTTGTGACCCTGGTTTTGTGGTAATGATATGTCGCACAGATAGCCTTGTAGTTGTGGAACAGGAAATCGGGTTTGTGACCGTGGGTTTGTGGTAATGATATGTCAGTAGGTCACACATTGCGCTTTTTGACCTTGGTATGGTGGGAAACCGGTTTTGTGGCAACCTTGGAAATGTGGGGCCTTGGAAATGTGGTGTGTCCCAGAAGTCTCCAACTCTACCTACTCACGGACGCACGGACGCACGGACGCACGGACGCACGGACGCACGGGCGCACGGACGCATGGAAGCACGGACGAACGTACGCATAGACGCACAGACCCATACACGCGACCAACACACGCGACTCACTGAAGCGACTTACACGAGACTCACACAGCGACTTACAAGCGACGCGACACACGACGCACACACGCCACGCACACACGCGACGCACACGCGACGCACA
>JARFJB010002525.1:320000-485371 GCA_036346205.1 Vesta saturnalis
AAAGGTGTCATACTAGTAAGTGAAAGGTACCAAGTTGGAATCTGTGAGTAAAGTGCTTGGGAAAAAATTATATATAACATGAATTCGACTCAAGTGCGAAAACAGTCCTTCTCGGGATTAAGCCTGATGCCGGAAGCAGAGACCGCATCGGGAAACGTCGCGCACAAAAAGCAAAAAAAACTGTGGAAATAGGCCGATCAACTCCACAAATAGAGTTTTTATTGTATTTCTCAAAACTTATTTGTTATCGTGATACATTTTAGTAATATGTCATACCAACAATGCTAACAACGACTTCAGAGGTTGTGGGACGAGTTTGATGGGTTTGAGGATGATGTTATAGGTCCGAAGGGGAAGACGTAGAAACGGAGATAAACATAGAACACGGAGAAGAAGGGTCAGAAGAGGAAGGGAAAGCATTACCTGAAGATGCTTTAGAATCGGAAGACCCAGAAAATGATGCACTTGCCAATAGTAGTAGGTATTCCTTGGATAAACTAAATCAAATTGGTCAATTCTTACAAACAACTGAAACGTAAGAACAAGATCAGAAAACATAATAATTCATTTATCCAGCATGAAAGGTGTGGCGCGAGAAAATAATACCCCTCTTGATTGTTTGCTATTATTTTTCACAGAAGAAGTACTGGACGATATTTTTCGTTACACAAATGTCAAATTAGTAACACCACTAAATATGACAATAGACATCAGTACTTAGCAAAACCTACAGATAAAGCAGAAATCAAAGCAGTCATTGACCTGTCATTGACAAGATTATATAAGGCAAATCGCCAAAATACCGCGGATCTTTTGAACACTCATGGTAGTGGCATTGATTTGTTCCGTACAACAATATCACAGCAAAGATATTATATTTTACTACAGTCACTGCGGTTTCACAACGTCACCAACAGATCACAACGTAAAGAGATCGACAAATTGGCAGCAAAACGTGAATTAAAGGTATTTGCTCTCGTAGACGCAAGAATATTCTATTGCCTGAACATGGAAATACACGTTGGCACACAACCAGAAGACTTTTTCAGAGAAGTAACAACCCACAAGATATAATTGGACGTTTCATGAAACGGAAAATTACTTTCAATAACTGGTTTACCAGCTATCCTCTAATGATCAATCTACTCAAGACGCATGAGCTTACATCGGTTGGGACTCGAATGCGTATACACGTAAAAGTAGAGTGACTAGTTGTAACGTTTTGTAAAATCTGAAGTCTATCGGACATCGCTTATCGGTGCCCCATCACTCCTTTGGTTGCCAAGCGCTTATCGATAGATGGGCCGACACTAAGTCGTCTCAGTTAGTTTCCTAGGGTCTGTTGTTGATTACGTGCGTGTTTTACCGTCAATATTCACTAAAAAGTACTTGTTTTAGTGGTGATGTATAATATCCGTGTTATGATAACATTTACTATTTGCTAACTGTTGCAGAACTATGTCGAATACTAACAAAGGCATTGAGTGTCCGGTGTTTGGGATTCCTTTAAAATTCAAGGGTAATGTTTTGCCTACGTATCAAGATGTGATGAAAAATTATTCATATATACGTCATATGTTAACTATTGCTTCTCCAAACAAAGCAGAACCGGATTTAGGTAATATTTCGGTCATCCTATTGGCAGAACTAATATGGGCTAAAGTATCTCTTCCAGTGGTGCCAGATCAACAAATTGTATTTTTGCTACGACAAAATGGCGGGAAGTTATGAAAACTTAAAAACCGTTAAAATCGCGTAAAAGTGATACTGTTAAACAAAAAGTGCTAGAATTTAAAGAACGTGCAGGGAACAAACTGTTTGACATATCGTTATGCAAATGTTTGAACTTTTTGATCATTGGTTCTATAGATCCAGAAGCTGAGAAACTACTTGAGCGATCGTTACTTCCAAATTAATGGATTTGGATAAGGAAAATTTATCAGATGATGAAAATGAACAGGCGTTAGGTGAAGATCAAGAATACGTTTGATCAGATATAAAACAAAAGCCTAGCCTTACAGCAGATGTAAGTTTTAAGCAAATGCGTAAAACGTTACCAAGTTTAGTCCAGGCTTGCGATCGTTCGGGTACTTCTTATAGACCCGCTACAAAAATAATTTCTGCGGTATTAAAGGATCTTGGATTTGTCACAACAGAACAAACAACTATAGTAATAGATAGAAGCAAGGTAATAAGGGAAAGGAAAAGAACGAGGGACATTTTACAAAAGCAGCAAAACCAGATGAAAGATGTATTACAAGCTATCTATTTTGATGGGAGAAAAGATATCATATTCGGTCAGCATTTGGTTGGTAATAAAAGGCACTGTCACCTTATGGGTAAATTTTAAGGGATCACCCTGTAGATAAGATGGTTTTGTTAATTTTTTTTTAATTTCGAGTTAAAAGAGTTTTTATTTGATTACCTTTTATTTGGGTTTGGAGATATTTATGAATGGAAATTTTTATTTGTAGAATCACGTTTCATTCAAGGTGACAACTAGAGAATTGTTAGATTAGTTTTTGTTAGAATAAATGTTCTCGCTATTTTTATGGTAGTGTATTTGTAAATAGGGATAGTTTTGTAGAAATAAATTTCGTATTTTAATTTGGTTAAATCAAGTTGGGATTGCGTCATATAAAAAATTTAATGAAAAGAACGTATTCAGATGTTATTGTAAGGACATCTTTTGCAAAAGTTCTAGTTAGCAGCCAGATAGGAACCGTTCCGATTGATAAGAGTTTAAATATCACATTTGGAGGTGGTTGAAAACCAGTGCGGCGGAAAGTAAAGTTTTTATGTAAAGAGTAGTAGTACAGAAGTCGAGGCGCACAGTTTAGTTTTTGCTACTACGGTGACGTAGATGGTACCGCAAAACAACGTTGACTAGGCTCGTGTAGAAAAAACTCCCGTTGAAAAGTGCTCATCTTCCAAAATTCCATTAAGGGACTATATAGTTGTTCAACCTTCACGACACCAGTTTATTGTGACGTTCAGTTAGTCCTTAGTGTTATATGTATGGAGATCTAGAACAGTGCTGAGTGTTAAGTACCTAGTGCTCACACTTTCATCGGGAGAAGGCTTCGCTTTTCTTTGCGGAAAAATACTACGTTCGTTTCAGGGTTACAAACATTTAGTTCACAGTGCGCTCAGAAACAAATAGCCCGCTGCTAAATCAATAAAACCTTTTGTAATTTAACATTATGAGAATTAAAACGAGCTTTTATAGTATTGATATAAAGTGAATAAGTAACGTGCTGTAAATAATTTCGCCTGAGGAGCTTAGTTAAAGTAAATAACGTTAAGTAAACGAATTGCGTGTCAATGTAGACATTAACGAACACGATCAATTGAAAATCGAGTGAATAATATTGCAAACATCCCCAGCAACAACCGTATCGTCGAGGTTATAGTCCGGTCCAGATTCTATAACCAAGGGCCTCTGCATTTAAGGTAACTTTTGTGTTTTTCTTGAATGTGGTGATTGACGAAATTTAAATAAAATTTTGGGTGTTTTGCTTGTGATTATGATGTTATTTAGGTATAAAATAAATGCATGAACTCACGGCTTTTCTTTAGTGGGCCACTCTTGATGGTTTTGTTGGTTAAATTTATACGGCCAGTGCTTTCATGCAGAGAATTAGCCAATTTTATTTGAAGTGTACTTTTTTTAATGTTATACAAAATTGACAAACGTTTATATTCAAATTAGAATAGGTCTATTAGAAGACGATTTGTTGCATACTCTAGCTAAAGTTAAGTAAGTTGTTTGATGCCGTTCTTTGTTACATTTACATTGTCTACGAATTACTTATGTTCTAGTATTACTATTTATTTTATGTACACTGCATTTATTCAGGTTATTCGACTTGTGTTATTTTTGTTTTGTGAACCAATGATTACTCAGCGTCGCAGGACAATCAATTTACATATTTATTGTTTAATTTGCTTATTAAATTAACGTAATTGAGTTTAGTTTGAATGAAATAAACTCGGCCGAAAGTTTTAAAGGTTGATTTAACTTTAACGTACATTTAGATGCCGTTTTTTGTTTTTTCTTGTTTTGTTTATGAATTGAGCGTTATCAAATGTAATTTGAGGAAAGTTTTCAAAGGGTTGTGTACACAGTTAACGTTTTTTTTTATTATTATTAATATATTACTGTATTTTTGTTTGGCGAGGTGAAAGTATTTTACACATTGAGATTTTGGATTATCGTAACTTGACTTTGATAAACAAACGTTTATCAAAGAAGTCATTGATTTTTGCGACATGCTATTAATTTATTTAAGCGTGAAAATATTGATTGTGAAGCCTTTCAGGTTGACGAAAGACCTGCTGGTCCTGGGGCTGCCTATGGAGATTACGTATAGGTAAGCGAGTTATTTGGGTATTTTGAGCGAGCTGTGAACTATCGTAATTAGGTGTTTCATCCCCTATTCTCATATTTGAAATATCCTGGCGCCCATTTCCGGTTTTATGACAATTTCTACCTCTATTTTGACTTATGTCTTGTATACTATCCTTCGGTGTACAACCTAATTAACATCTAACTCACGCTCGACCACTGGCTAGTCGTACAAAAGCCAAGTTTATCTGTTACCTACTCTTACTACCAGTTTATACCGTAAGAGCACACAACTACAATTATTGAAGAACACATTGTTCTTGTGTCAGAGCGAGGCTCTAAATATTTTGGACATATAACCCTCCCAAATGGTACAGCAAAGCTTATTTCAGAAAATATAATAAAGTATCTAGAGCAACACATGGATTTATCGAATTTACTGGCGATCGGAAGTGATGGAACCCTGTAAATACGGGAATTTAGAGTGGCGTGAATAGAAAATTGGAAGAGCACATTGGAAAACCATTGTAGCGGTTCATTTGTATGTTGCACGCAAATGAATTACCTCTGCGTCATTTGATGAAACACTTACATGGGGAAACTACAGGACCTTCTGGATTTTCTGGGAAATCGGAAAAAATATCAGCTGGCGAATTATTGCCGGTTACAAACTTTAAAAAATTTTCCACAGAACCTCCTGACATTGACTTGAATATTTTAAGCACAGAAAGTATTTGTTTGCGATAAGTGTATCCATATCGAGAGGTGTCAGAAGATTTAGCAAACAAATATCCTGGAAAAATATCGCATTCAAGGTGGTTAATTACCCCAAATAGAGTATTGTGACTGTGTGTAGGAACCTCCGCTCCTTTGTCTATGATGGAATATATTTTGAAGGTATATGTTCCAACATGGTTTTCAATTAAAGTATTTTCTGGAGTAAAATATGGTCCATGGTTAATGGATATTTTGCACATGCAGAAAGTATTTTGTTAACAATGCTTGGCGATTCCTGTGCTCATATTCGGTAATTGGGATTACGACGTATCTTAAAATCAAGAAATACCAGCATTAATTTAAGAATTCGAAAATTTTAAATGCCGAAGTTAAATTTTTGATGCTGACGAGTGTTTTGAATTAATAAACTGGCAATAAGATTGCCACGTGTCTAACCACCACACGGCATAATCCAGGTGAAATGAGTGAGCTCGGCTACAACTCAATCAAACGGTCCGAAAACTGCAGAGCACTCGGATTGCATGGTTGTTTTGGAGGTACCGTTAATAGAGTTGGAGTGAGAATTTTATTAGAGAAGAAAGAACAGAAATAAGCGCCACAAGCTTTAAAGAAAGAAGGAACAGAAAATGGATTCTTATTCCTTGAGAGAGGGAGAGCCTGAAAAGCTTGAAACAGGAAGTAAGTAATAGGAGTAATAAGTAAGTGAACAATTCCCTCAACAAACGTAAATTTATTTCCTTTTTGGAATTCCCAACAAAGGAGGCAATAAGCCAAATATTACTGTATAGCTATATAAACATGAATAATAAACGAAATAAATTATATACAGTAAGGTACGTTATTCCCACAATTCACACCAAAAGAAAATAAAATATAAATTAAAATAAGTTTACGAGGGCAAGTCGTGAGCTTGCGTTGAGGTCGCCAAAAGTTATAAAAAAAAATTTATATAAGTTAAAATAAGCTTGACGAAGGCAAGTCGTGAGCTTGCATTTAGGTCCACAGTAATTTATGGTTTAGATTTATTAGATCAATTACTTATAAAAAAAATAATTAAATAATTCAGCTTGCCTTTCGTTTAACAAAACTGAATACAAACCCCTTTTTGATTAAGTTAAATAAATACAATTGGAAAAGCTTGCACAGTCCCAATTTTATTTCAAGAAACTAAGAAAAATAGTAATTGTCTAATTAAGCAATTTAAAATTAGAAATAGAAATTGGTCTGAACAACCTTATTCATATTCTATTGAAGAAAAGAATATTATGTACCAAGTAATGTAAACTAGCACGAAATCTCGCGCCAACAGATTAACAGATTCAGTATTACATATGGTATATATAAAAAGTTACATCTAGTATACATAACAGTTGCAGCAATGCTACTGTGCACGACCACAGAACCAGTAGTACAAAGGTAATTATTCAAAATGGAGGTTATACATTCATGGGTGTGGCACATAAATTCAACTTTAACCAAAGTTATTCAAAATCCTGACTGTTGAGTGTGCGTGAAATATTAAAGAATGGTTAATGAACATATAGCAGTTCTACATGAGAGAAATGGTATTAGAGTTAGCTACATGCGGGTCCCCAACTGACACCGAACTTATACTACAGGTAAATATGTTTAAAAAATGCTTGTGGATATAACTAACATAAATATATTTAATTTCCTTGTAGGCAATCGTAACCTGCTGAAGGCAATTTGGGTACGAGTCTTATTCAGAGGTAAGATGTTTGTCAAATACTTGTTAACGGAACTAAAGTAAATGTACCTCTTTTCGTTGTAGAAAGCAATTTATTTATACATGCAAGAAAAAGGAAAGAGCTGACCTGTGGTTGAGAATGCTTATGCGTTTTCCAAAGTAGCTAAGCAACGAGCAAGCAGTCCCCAGTACGTAAGCTGCAGCTGATCATAATTTATCAGCAACACAATTCAAGCAATAATCCAAATAGGTACAGAACGGATACTCCTGTTACATCAATCAAGACAACCAAATCTAAACATGAACTTGGATGTAATCGTAACGGTAAAGTTATATGGACACTTCAATAAATGGAAACTTAAATATATAGAAACTTAGGTTTATGGAAACCCAAGTTAGTTGCTGAAATAAAAGTAAAGAATGAAAATGATGGTTATTCAGTGATAAGGTGTTACCTCTAAGATCGAATACGAGCGGTAGTTTAAATGTCTTGAACAATTTGTTACACTTATTTATTTAAAGAAGTAATGTGAAATTCTTTTGTGTGTGAAACTTTAAAGAGAAGTTCTAATTATAACGAGGTTAACAAGATATAATACGGCTTACCAAAATGTGTACGTGTAGTGAAATATCATCCGCCTTAAATGGCGATTATATCACTTTTATACAACAAAGCGATATTATCTAGCGAAAATTTTCCATAAAAATGATGTTTAACATCTAGTAAATAGAAATAAGAAAATTTCCTAGAAACCTTCCACCCTTTTACAGCAATGGCGATTTTTAGCAGAAAGCCAACGCCTCAAGAAACAATTTTACAACTTCATTTGTTATCCCATTTAAATATTGTTAACAGATGTTTGTTTTCAAAATAAACAATGATAAGAAAGATGCAGTTTTGTAATGGTATTACCATCTAGTGGTGATTTAGCAAAGTGACAGGTGCCTATAAAATGTAAGAATGTTGAAAATAACCAGAACCTACGTTCATCTCGGAGATGACGCTATAGGTATTAATTGAAGTTAATTTTTTTAAAAACGAGTAACCTTTTAAAATATAGAAGCAGACACGAGAGAGGAATAATTTTCGTAACCGCGTACACGTCCTAAAAGAAAATTGTATGTGAAGTAGAACTTAACTACCGTACAGGAATGATTTTGTATATCATTTAACCTATCATACTCATTAGTAAGATCGTAAATGCAGAAATTTTAAATCATTTAGTACAGAAAATAGAAACTAGTAAGCTTAGAGCATATTACTAAATGTTTAAGTCAGAGATACTTTTTAAGGTCGCTATTGGAAACAGTAACCAGATAAAATAATACAATAGATCCTATATCGATTTTAGCACGTTACAAGTTGTTATCACCGAGCACCCAATCACTAAGAAATTTTCGACCAACGAACTTAACGAAATGATTGCAAATGTTCCAGCCGATATCCCAATCTTGAATGTCCCTTGTCATTCTCACGCAGTAGAACAATATGTTAAGTTGGTCACCGAAGCATTATCATCTGTTTGTGGACAAAGAGCTAGAGATGGATTTATACGATCTGATTTTTTAAAGACCTTGACGTAAGAAACTAAAAGCAAGAAAAGAGGGCGGGTGGGTGGAACTCGATATGCAGCCACCTCCTCGTGGTGAGTTCTGGGTTGTTTGATTATAAAACAAGCGAAGAGCTGCATAAGTGAATAAAATGTAACCACCTGTAAGTTTACCGATCTGAAAAACAAGCACATCCATTAATGAACCGGGGACACCGGACAACGTAATCGTACTGAGCTAAATTTTTCCATAGTAAATAAGCTCTATATGTAGCCACTTTTCCGCATATAGGAAAAACAAAATTTGAAAAAAAAATTGTTCTGACTATTTCCGCTCCACCCTAGTATACAGTGTGATACTCCACTGCGCTTAGAGCACGCGTTTTTGAGCTGCGAAAATTGTGCCATTTCTGAAACACCACAACTTTTTTATTTGTTACGATAATGCTTAGACGTTTGTCTTAAAAGTGTCTTTGAGTTTGACATAATAGTATGTAAGTTAGAAGTATCTTGTTTATAATAGTAGCTGTTCTTAAAAGCAGAAATAAGGTTTTGTGCAAAATTAATAATATTTTAAATAAAGGCTACTGTTACTGAAATCTTTTTTTTTATTCGACTGAAGAGCAAGCAAAAATCACATTTAATAATTAAATCAAGATAATATAAAAAAAAACTAAATTTTAAGTGAATTTTGTTTGTGGGGTATAACGTACCCCGGAACGCCTACTACTTATGTTTATTGTGGTACACTAACGAAGGGTTAAAATAATGTTTGATGCCGAGCAGGAAAATTTATTTCTTTTCAGATTATGGCTGAGAGTGGAATAAACCAATTTTATGTGACAACCTTGATAAAGAGCCGATTTGGAAAAATGGTTAAGATCCATGCAACTATACCTGGCGGTAGAGGAAATAACAGAAGGGTGTATACCACTTAGGTGGTATACAGTTGCAAGAAGTGGTGACGTATTCAAAATACTTGTTAATAAATTGCCAGAATATTTCTCTCCAAAACAAAATTCAAACCTTCGAATGACACATGTTCGGAAATATCAAACAAGAAGACGATGTAGCGTTTAATATAAGTTCCTGTTAAGAATCAGACAATAGGTGAAACGATGTTCTTTTGGGAAAACTGAAGCTGAAGCCGCAGAAGTGTATGTGAAAGACAAAATGATAGCTGGCACCAATTGACTTAAAAAGGACACTATTAGAGAAAGAATGTACACTGCAGGAAATTATAGAGTAATTTCAAGTCCATGAACAAATAGGAAACCAATCAAAGAAAATGAATACCACAACTAATGTTCCAAGTACGTCATCATCAGGAATCAATAAAATTGATATAAACCAAAAACGTCGTGACCGATGTATAAAATATGGGAAATTAGAACAAGTGTCCAGCTAACAGTGCAAAATGTCGAAAGTGTGGATTTCAAGGACATTTTACCCACTGTTGCAGAAGATGCACGACCGGAAAAAGGCCATTTTCAAATTCAACGTTTGACAGAGGCAATAAACGACCCAAGTTCGGAATAAATGTCTTCGAAACCGAGGAAGCCGTTGACCCACAAGATAAGATCAGATGTTTCAACTGTTTCAAAATCAATAATACGGAGAGTCCAGGTAACGAAAGGCTACCTGATGACCTTATTCGGTGCTTAATTGGATGGGTGCAAGTAACGATAGTTATAGACTCTGGATCCAAAGTTAACATTATTAAAGCTGAAGATTGAGAATCACTACGGAAAAAGGAAGCAGGTGTTTGGGATATGACGTTAGAAACTACGGATATATTGAAGGCTTACGCTTCTGGAAACTCACTAAAATGTGATGCAGATTTCAAAAACTATTAATATCCCCGAGAGACGCGAAGTTATTATTACTTTTTAGTGTTAATAAGAAAGTTAATTTTAAAAATAAATAATTGAACTAATGAAAATGCTCCTCCCCTTCTTCTTCAGAACTTTCTTCTCCTTCACCTGATGAACCAGTATTTACTTGAAATGACAACCTTTCTACAGTGTCATCGAGTAATCCATCACGTACCCACATTTCATTAGCTACATGTTCAACATGTGTACAACACTTTTCCCAATCAGATATATTTATCTCTGCAAATGCATTTTTCACTAAATTTTCATTTTTGAATATCCATATTTCTAACCTAAAAGACAATTTATTAAAAATAAGAAATATTTATACACACCTATTGTTACAAATACATCTAGCATTATTGCTTTGAAAAAAACAGATTTTACTAACGAGTAACGCATAATAAGAAAGAAATTAACATACAACTACAAACAATACTGTTAAGTATAAACTTGATTTGTGACTGTAGTATAATAAATATTTTTGTGTGACGCTAAAAATCTTCAAATAAAATTCTTTTAGTTCACATATTTTCCGGGGTTTTTGTTTACTTTGTCTCACTGTACATGTTAACTTAAAAAAATTCCAAAGCCGCCCGCTTCAATAAGATATCAATAATGCAGTATAATCATTTCCATTCATATTTGATTAATGTTTTTACTTACCTTACGTTATATTAAAAAGCTTTATTTATAAAGAAAATTTATGTAAAATTAAATTTTCTTTAAATAATATTTTTACACTTTTTCTTATAAAATTAATCGTTATTCAGATAATGAAAAAAATTGAACACTTAAATTCTACCTTAGAAATTATTTGCCGCTAAATTACCAGTCATATCAAAAAATTTCATAGAACATAATTAATCGGTATGTTTAAGGTCTATGTCTAAGTATTTTTATATCTTTGAAATACGAGGGTCGAGCTGAATTTGTTGTGAATAAGAAAATCTAATAGGCCGTGAAAAACAAAACACATTGTTATTTAGAGCAATTCTTTATCTGCCATTTGAAGTTTTGCTGTTGAAGTTACGTTCATTATAACTCGATTTACTGGATTACCAGTAAAAAAAATGGAATTAACCAGGCAGCATGTTCGAATTATGATTTATTATGAATTTAAAAAACTTTTAAGTGCTTATGAAAAAAAAAGAGAGTTTAGATTCGGCAGTGAACAATCACCTTCGTTGGCTCTCATTTACCGATGGTATAAGCCATTTGAATAGGGAAGAAATTGTATTCAGCATTACAAAGGAGCAGGGCGACCTCCTACGGCTGCTACCCACAAAAACATTTCTTAAATAATGGCGGATACCAAATTTTTTCTAAAATAGTGAAAAGTAATTCCAAAGCCGCCATCTGCTATAAAAATATCGATGATACAGTTTCAGCATTTTCAACCAATTTTATTTAATTTTTACATTTATTTCGCTTTACATTAAAAAACGTTATAAAGAAAATGTATGTAAAATTAAATTTTCTTTAAAACATACGTCTACACCTTTTCATAAAATTAATCGTTATTCAGATAATGAACTCAACTTCTACTTTAGGAATTTTTCTACCGCTAAATAACGCGTCGTATCAAAAAAATGGATAGAATATAATTCATAGATATGTTTGAGGTATTTTTATATCTTTGAAATATGCAGCTCCTTTAAAAATATTTGATAAAAACCTATAACTGACACTAATAACCGTCCTCCCTTACCGTCACTGGATTTCTCCAAAAATCTAATCAGCTCCAAGCCAAATGAAAACAAGCTGAAATACAAAATTTTAAGTACGTAGGTATTTTCGTTCTGGAGTTATCGTGGATAATAACATACATCCATACACATACGCACGCGCACACGCGCACACGTGCGCACGCGCACACGCTCACACATGCACACACGCACGCACACACGCACGCATACGCATACCGACACCGACGCCGACGCCGACGCGGACACGGACACCCACCGATCTTGATAAAACTTGACCAGAAGCTGTAAAATGAGCTAATAGGTCGGTTTATATATATATATATATATATATATATATATATATATTGAGATGATTAGATAAGATTAAGATGGAGAGTTTAAACTGGTAATTTCTTTAGAACAATTTGAGATCAAGTACGATATTTTTATGATGCATTAAATTGATGTGATTTGGTATACGATTGTAAGAAAGTGGATTTGTTTTGGTTAAAACAAGCTTAATAAAATTTGTACAATTTGGTTCAATCATAAAAAGCATTGTGCTACATAAAAACATGTCAGGAAGGTTAAATAAAGTTATTTTCGTAAGTACGATTAAGTACTTAGTTTTGTTTCATTAAATTACAGTTCATTAAAAGTATTTTGGCATTTGGATGTTTTACAGGTGTTTAACACATAGTGTCGAGTTATGTTTATATTAGGGACATATTATAAGTAAGATAAAATGCAGGAAAAATGTTAAAATTCGAGAAAGGATTACAATACGAACATGATTTAATCATTACTCACAATATAAATGGAAGTGGATGTGCGATAAACAAAGTGGTGCATAATAAACATTAAGAACATTGTACAGAACAATTTTACATAAAGAAATCTACATGCGAATACATTTTTATGTTAGATTTTTGAAGAAATGTGTTAGACAATATGGTTTATTAAAGTGACTCAAATTTAGACAATACAAGCAAGGTGAACGTTGAATATGATAAAGACAGATTTTATAAGTTATATGGATAACATTTTGGTTAATTTGAACGTTTTAAATGCAAATTATTTGTATATTTAAATTAAGTTAGGTTAAGTTTTAAATTTAAGGTTTTTACAAATTTATAGTTTTTTTAGATTAATATGAGCTTAAAATGATTTGTTAATGTGATTAATAGGAGGTTTTCCTCATTTCCATACAGTAATTTAGCTTGTACAAGTCATTTGAACATAAATTTTGTGAAATGGGGTCGACTATACAAATTTCCTATGTTAAACAGAATTTTCCTCTAAATTGAAGATTTTGGACATATAATAAATGTTTTTTAATACAAATTTTCGTCCAGATCACAAATATGTAGTTAATTTAAGTGTAGTTAGTAAGATTTTTTAGATATAAGCAATTTCAGTTTAGAATAAGTCAATTCGTAGAATATTTAAGAGAGTTATACCAAGTTTGGTATTAAATTGTGCAGAATTTAGCACAGATTTCATTTCTATTTTTAAAATTTAAATCAATAGCTTTATAAAATAAATATATCTTTGATATAACGTGGGATCTACATAATATTGAACCAGTTAATAATTCCCTTAAAATCAGAACCCTAACCCCAAAAGAGATTTGAGCTAGCACGGTGCACAAATAAAATCATATATTTTATTTCCTCAATCAAAATCCTAACCTCATTAAAGATTTAAGTTTATTTTAAATCTATCTATCCCTAACAGAAATTTTTAATAATTACCCCAATTAGACATTTCAATTTATATATATATATATATATATATATATATATATATATATATATATATATATATATATATATATATATATATATATATATATATATATATAGTTGGAAGGTAAAATTTAAATTGAAATTATTTCATTTCTTTTAATTTAAGTTAGCATCTGGATGACTTATTAACCTCTGCCTGTCATGAAGTTTTAAACGCCTGTTTGATATGGATTATTGTGTTTACAGTGTTGCCTATTTCCGTAAAGAACTGCTTATAAAAGAGGTTCTATAATTATTCTACAAAAATGTTATCAAAATTATTTCTATTCTTTTAATTTCCATTTTGTAGGTTGGAAGGTCATGTGGCGTTCCACACCAGATATTTACTGCTGTGCAGGCTGGCGTGTTTGATTATAATACTCTTTTTTAACTAGGAGAAGTGTTTTACGGATTTTCAGAAATAATACTAAGATTCCATCAGGATCACTTATTACTTAAATATTTCAAGGTCCCAATGAACGTTTATTTGCAATCATATTGTATTCTGTCAATGTCATGACATGACAACAGCTGGGAACTAGATTAATAACTGAAACCAGCCGAAAAAAATGAAACTAACCGGGAGTAATTACTTCTTGCGGCCAGTTAGAAAAGTAGGCACTGCTCACTTCATTTCAGGTTTGAAAGTTTCATTTTGCACACCTAGGTGTGCGAAGGAATTGACATTTTTCTTATGCTAACAACTGTACCAACATTGTAACAACTAACAAATGACAATTCTGACCTACACTTCGTTTGTGTCAAGCATGAGATTAGATGGACTTCCAGAGATATTTACGGAAGGTAAGATCAGTAGTATAGCTATACAGATCCTGACTCACTTTTGTCACTAGATTTGTCACCAGATCTAGGAAAAAGTCACCAGAAAAGTTACTAGATTTCAAGGTCGGTAACATTGCCTATTTCAAGGGTAGCTGAAGACCACAGGTGTGTAACTCTCTTCAAGGTTATGTCTCTAGTCCCTTCAAGGTCATTATAGTTCTGAAGGTCATTGCCCTCGGTCTCAGACAAGTCTATGCATGTTTCGAGGCCACGCCCTATTCTGAGAAACGAAGGGGCCCATTGTTTAAAGTCTATGCTTTCAAGGGCACATGAGAGAACAAAGACGATCTATTGTTTTGGCTGAGTCATTCTGAAATTCTAGGAAATCAATAACAAAGACGATGCATTGTTCAAAGTATATGCTTTCAAGGCCACATGAAAGAACAAAGACGATCCATTGTTCAGTTAGAAATAGATTGTTATCTCAATTCTAGGAAAGCAAGAACAAAGACGATGCATTGTCAACGCTTCAAAGTCTATGTTTACAAGGCCACATGAGAGAACAAAGATGATCTATTGTTTTGTAGGTTATCGTAACATCAGCTGTATCCTCAAAGTCATTGCCCTCAGTCTCAAGCAAGTCTATGCATGTTTTAAAGCCCAGTACCCTCAAGTGGTCTAAACAGGTGGCCGTTCTAAACAGGTAGCCGTTTCCTAAAACAGGTAGCCGTTTCTTATAAACAGGTAGCGTTTCCTAAAACAGGGGTCCGTTTCCCAAAACAGGTAGCTGTTTCAAACGTTTTCATACGACCACATCTCAATTCTGAGAAATCAAAAGGGGCCCATTGTTCAAAGTCTATGCTTATAAGGTCACACCTCTGATAACAAAGGTGATTCATTGTTTTGGCTCTGTTGTAGCTTCTAAAATTCTAGGAAATCAATAACAAAGGCGATGCATTGTTCAAAGTCTATGTTTACAATTTTCAAGGTGAAAGAACAAAAGCGATTCATTCTTCTGGTCGAGTTATAAGAAATAGATTGTTATCTAAATACATCTCAATTCTAGGAAATCAAGAACAAAGGCGGTCTATTGTTTAAAGTCTATATTTATCATTGTTTTGGATGAGTTATAAAAATAGATTGTTATCTAAATACACTTCAATTCTGAGAAATCGTGAACAAAGACGATGTATTGTCAACGCTTCAAAGTCTATGCTTACAATTTTCAAGGCCACGTGAGAGAACAAAGACGATCTATTGTTCAGATATAAAATAGATTGTTATCTCAATTCTGAGAAAATCAAGAACAAAGAGGGCTCATTGTTAACGGTTCAAAGTCTATGCTTACAAGGTTACATGAGAGAACAAAGACGATCTATTGTTATGGATGAGTCATAGCTTCTAAAATTCTAGAAATCATGAACAAAGACGATGCATTGTTCAATGATTTAAAGTTTATGCTTACAAGGTCACACCTCTGATAACAAAGACGATCCATTGTTCAGTTAAAATAAATTGTTATCTCAATTCAGGAAATCAAAAAGGGCCCATTGTTCAAAGTCTATGCTTACAATTTTCAAGGTAAAAGAACAAAGTGATTCATTCTTCTAGTCGAGTTATAAAATAAATTGTAATCTCAATTCTAGGAAATCAAGAACAAAGATGACGCTTCAAAGTCTATGCTTACAATTTTCAAGGTAAAAGAATAAAGACGATCTATTGTTGAGTCGTAGCTTATGAAAAGGTGATCCGAACTTATCCGACCTTACCCAAACTTATCTCTATATAAGTAGATAAAGAACAGTCCCACGTCAGTCGATACATTACAATCGTCACAACAACAAATTACCTAAAGTAAAAGCAACTATTATTACTCACCAGTGTGTGCATCATATTTTACAATCCTAACTAAAAGTTTTATTGTAAACCGAAGAGCAATTTGTTAAAAGTAAAGAGTAACTATTATTACTCACCAATTTGTGCATCATATTTTTACAATCGTGACTAGAACCGTTGTGAAGAGCAATTTGTTAAAAGTTCATTGTTACGTGTGTGCTTCATATTGCTAGCTATGAGTATGCCAAGTAGTAGTGAGATGGTTAATTTAACAAAGCGCATTGTTCCCTTATTGAAAACAAAAAAGGAATTTGCCAGGCACATCCGTATAGTTAACACCAATATCAAGCTATTGCAAGATATAATTAAACATAAAATTTATTATGAGACCAATGAAAGCTTGCTTAAGCTTGAGAGCAATTTAGCATTGCTCAAGTGCTATCTGGTTAGATTGAGACGGTTAAAGAACGCTTCAGAGAAGGTTGGTAGTGGAATTGTCAATAAAAAAGGTATGCATAAATTACGTTGGTACCCCTAGACTCATGTTTCAATGGTAGGCTGCTTACAGGAATTATAATCAATATGTCAAACATTAAGGACCCTTTGATATTTTTACTAAACGCATATAATAGTTTTGCACGTAAGGTGAAATTAATGTTAAGGCAATCTATGCTAAAGGTAAATGTGGTCTTAGGCTGCAATTTCATGCAACCCCAAAATCATAGTATTGAGTTGAAGACTTTTGCCACAAAAATTGCATTATTGATATTTCAACCAATGTACGTGTCTGGTATAATGAAAACGTGTATGATAAGTTACGGATAAAATTAGAGGAGTTTTCTGAAAGGATTCAGGTTGGGCAGTACATGAAGTCTTACATTTAAAAGTAAATATTAATAGCTATGTCCCATTTAGAGGCGGTTGTTCAACTTATGTTAAAGTTCCACGCTTCATAGCAGTAAAGCATGCTGTTGTTAATGTTAAAAATAACGATGAGTTTTGCTTCCTGTGGGCCGTTGTTTCGGCATTATATCCCGCAGCTAATACGGAAAGGGTTCAAAGTTATCCTCATTTTCTAGACGTTTTGAAGTTTGATTCAATTCACTTCCCATTCAGCTGGATGATGTAAAAAATTTGAGAAACTAAACAACCTCGCAATTAATTTGTACTGCATAAATGGTAAAAAGTTGCACCATTTGTATTGAGTAATCAGCAAAGCGATAAAGAACCCATAAATCTTTTAATACTTTCTGATCAGGCCGCGATAACACTGTATACCATTTCACATGGATTAAAAATATGTCAGCTTTATTTTCAAAACAGATATCGAATTTCAAGCAAGCAATTTATTTGTTACCGATGCTTGAACCATTTTTCTTCAGATCGCCTTCTACAAAACATACCATCCACTGTCAGCAACTTAATCAATGCTCTACTAGGCTGCCTACCGAAGCGGAAATGAATTTACAGTTCAAAATTTAGCATTCAAGAAAAGGTGCCATTTGTCATTTATGCCGATTTAGAAAGTATTTTAGAGAAGTGTGCAAATGGTATCGAAGGTAATACTCTATTTCACTCCAAACACACACCTTTCAGCATTGCCTACTATTTGAAGTGTTCATATGATGATTCTTTATCTCGATTTAGGCTTTATAGAGGAAAGGATTGCATTCAATGGTTTGTTAACGAGCTTCAAAGTATTGCACATTGGGCTACCGAAATAATCAATCAAATAATTCCTATGGCTACTTTAAGTCTCAGTCAGGTTGAGCAATTTGAAAGCGCCACGATTTGTCACATTTGTCGGAAACCATTTACTATTCTGATATAAAAGTTAGAGACCATAACCATCTTACGGGAGCATTTCGGGGGCAGCGCACCAGGCGTGTAACCTAAACTATACAGACTCCACATTCTGCCAGTTGTGTTCCATAATTTATCAGGTTATGATTCCATTTCATCATTAGAGAATTGGCTAGTGTTCCCGGTTTGATTTCACTGCTACCCATAAACAAAGAAAGATATATCTCTTTCACGAAGGTAATGGAAGGCACCAAAATTAAGTTTAGATTTATTGACTCTTTCAGATTTATGAGCAGTAGTATTGAAAAGTTGTCAGACTATTTGGAGGATAGTAAAAAATTATTTCCGCGCTAGTTGCAACAATGATGAGGAATTTTCTCTAGTAGTTCGCAAAGGTGTGTTTCCTTATGAGTATATTGATACGTGGGATAAATTGAATGAGACCACGCTCCCCCCAAAGAAGCATTTTTCAGTCATCTTAATAATGAGGGAATCAGTGATGAGAGTTTTGCGCATGCGGTTAACGTTTGGAACAAATTTAGTATTAAATCGTTAGGGGAGTACTCTGATTTGTATCTAAAACAGACGTTCTACTTTTTAGCAGATATTTTCGAAAACTTTAGGCAAACTTGTTTAAGTACTTACGACCTTGATCCTCTACACTATTATACAGCTCCCGGTTTAGCATTCGATGCTATGCTTAAAATTACACAAGTAAAGTTAGAATTATTTACAGACATTGATATGCTAATGTTTATTGAGAGAGGATTAGAGGTGGTGTAGCTCAATGTTCAAATCGGTATGCTAAAGCTAACAATAAGTACATGGGGAAAAATTTGATCCCACCTCCGAAAGTGTGTATTTAATGTACTACGACGTGAATAATTTATATGGAGCCGCCATGTCAGAATTTCTACCATTTGGCGATTTTTCTTTTGTTGATGAAGCTAATTTTGAAAGTTTAGATTTAATAAACCATCCTGATGATTCGGAAATTGGTTATATAGTCGAGTGTGATTTAGACTATCCTATAGAATTACATGAGAGTCACAGTGATCTACCGCTGGCACCCGAACATATGGTTCCACCACGCCTGATTCCAAAATGAAAAATTACTGCTTACCCTGTATCCAAAACGTAATTATGTAATTCATTACAGAAATTTAAAAGTATATTTAAAATATGGATTGAAGTTGGTAAAAGTACACCGTATATTACGTTTTAAACAGTCCCCGTGGTTAAAAAATATATAGATTTAAATACAGCCATGCGTCAGCAATCTCAAAATGAATTCGACAAAATTTCTATAAATTAATGATTAATAGTGTTTTCGGGAAGCTGATGGAAAATGTACGTAAGCATAAGGACATACGGCTAGTAACGAAATGGGAGGGTCGCTATGGTGCTCGTGCTACATATCAAAACCAAATTTTCATAGTTGTACAATATTTGACAATGATATGCTCATCATTGAAATGAATAAGCTTGAAGTATATTTCAATAAACCTATATATGCAGGATTCAGTGTTTTAGACGTTTCAAAACTTTTTATATAATTTTCATTACGGTTACACGCTACCCAAGTTCCATAATATGCTAAGCTCTTGTACACGGATACGGATAGTCTCATATACGCCTTTTCGGTTCCTGATATCTATGAATGTATTAAAGAGGACATTGATAAATTCGATACATCTGATTATAGTCCCGACAACATCTTTGGACTCCCATTAGTAAATAAAAAGGTCCCCGGCTTAATGAAAGATGAAAATCATGGCAAAATTATGGTTGAATTTGTAGGACTTCGTGCAAAAATGTATGCTTACGCGGTTGATGAAAAGGTTGTAAAAAAATCAAAGGGTTCTACCCACGCAAGTGTGAGGCAGATCACTATTAATGATTATAAACAGGTTTTATTTGATGGTGGCGTAATAAGGCGCTATCAACACCTCATAAGATCAAAGAAACATGATGTGTTTACCATTAAACAAAATAAAGTCATACTCAATCCTTATGATGATAAACGCTTAGTAAATTTTGATTTCACTGATACTAGACCCTGGGGTACAACTTTCAGTAAACAATGAGCAGGAAGAGCTGCAGTGCAGTAGTGATCAAATCTACAAAAGTACCTGAAGCGTTCTTTGACCTCTCCTGAAAACTATACATTTATATTGAATATATTGCAAAATATTGTTATTCCCTGATGAGTGTTTTAACTGGTGTGCTATAAACTCAAAGTGTGCAAATGCAGTAATTATTAAGACATTATTTGATAGAAAATTAGCTTAGACAATACCATTAAAAGTTTTACGAACTTGTGTACAGATAAAGGTTCGTTAACCTCTAATGATGTAAATAGGATTTTAGATGGCATGAATTTACTTGGTGACATACCCTTAAAATGTACATATACAAGTTATTATGGGGTGATTCATTGTGTACAAATGCTAGCGTACAAAATATTGTTTATAAAGACACTTCCTCTATTATAAGTGAATGTATCGAGACAGCAGCATATTATGCTAATTACAAGTGCCTCACTATTTTAATTGAAGTATTGTTAGAACAAAACATTACATATAAGTTTCAACCGTGGGAAAATGAGGAACACCACAAAATTTACAGCTGGATTTTGGAAAACATTGAGAAAGGTGATTCCTGCTTGGGATGGAGATGTGGACCAGATTCGGGAATATGGCCGTCTAGTAATTTAAACGATTATAGAAATACTTTAGGTTTACTATATAAGATGATGTAATATTTAAATAAATACAATTATAATTTTTTGTGGTTTTAATTCATCTAAAAGTTACAATCCCTACAGCTATGTTATAAAACTAAATCGTCTTTATTGATCCATGATCTTTCATCCAATCCCCACCACTTTACGAATAACTTGTTATTCTTGGAGCGAAGCACTTTTCCACAAGGTAACATCCGGATGCTTTGTTTTCTGTAATTCATGTTCATAAAAGCCTCCCAGTACAGGTGATCCTTTCATGTCCTCCAACATGTAGGTGGTTGGGTTAGTAATGCAAACTTTCACAATCTTGAATAGTTCACTTGACCAATTGGGGTGTATCCTTTAGCGAAAATACTTTTAAATTTACTGATTCGTACTATGTCACCCACACAATAACGATTCCTATCAACTATTTTTATGTGAGTGTAAGCCTCTAGCTTTGTATGATTACCGACATCTTTGGGCTTCATTCCTGTAGTTCTATGCTTACGATTGTTATAATCCATCGTTACGGTATCAATTGTATCAATCCATTTATATTTACCCTGTAGGCTGAATGACTTGTATAGGGCAGACTTAACGGTCCTGATCACTCGTTCCGCAATTGCTGCCTTCTTTGTACTATAGGTGGAGTAATGGTTGACCCCATAACGCTGCATTAGTTTAGTGAAATGGTCATTGTAGAATTTTTTCCTGCATCTGTCTGCAAATTGGAAGGTTCCGGCCCGTTTTGAAGATTGCCTGCATGGCCTTGGCAACTTCAAGCCCGTTTTTGTTTTTAATCCTTTGGTCCACAAGTATTTCGAAAACAGTCAATAACTACTAAAATATACTTGTAGCCCTTATTTTGTTTGGCATATGTGTTAAATTCGGCCAAATCTGCTTGCCAGAGGTCATCATATCCCTTAATTATTGTGCGCCTTCGTTTAAAATTTTTCTTGCGGGTTTGTGCAATTCATTGACGAGTTGTAATTTGGACATGATCCACAATTTCTTTAAGTTGATGTAGTTTTTCCTCCAACACTAGATAAGCGTTAAAGTTCCTTTAACAGCTTTCTGAATTGCTTGCAGACAAAAATCAAGGTATCCTTTACTTATAGCATCACCATCTTCTTCCTGGATCCGCCAACTGTCAAACGGTTTCCATCCAAATTCAACCTTGTCGATAAATAGTATTGCTTGGTGATGACATCTTGAGGATCTATGGGGTTGGCAACATTGCTGAGTCTCTTATTCTCGATATCAATTGATTATCATCAATAAGTTGAAACTGAGGGGTTAATTTCTTAAATTGATACTGGGCATGTGACCGTCCAAATTTATCAAGAGGCATTTTAGTTATGATATGTCGACATCAATGCAGTCTGATTTATATTGTTCAGAAAACTAGTGTTTGGTCTTTCAATGTATCCATCTTCATACAATTCCTCTACAATTGATATTATATCGTTTACGACACCGGTGTTTCCAGCCAATTTTTCTGCCCACAATACTTCTAGATCACGAATTAGTTCATGTACATCATTCCAATACTTATATTCAATCGGCCTGTTTGTTAATTCCTTAAAAAACATAGCTCCACCTCCCTGAGTTGAGGGTGATGACAGCAAGGGTTTAATTATTTGTGTATACTTTTGCTGCGGCTTCCTCGAATCTGTCCACTTACATCATAATCTCGCCTTTGCAACATTCGTAGCTGCTAAAATACGTTTATAATTCTTTCTATCCTTTGAATTTACTAGATTTAAATCAGGTTCATTCATAATAAGCAGATCATATAAACCTGGAGTCCCTTTATACGTGACACCATTAATGATCATATCCTTTCCTTTAATTGTGATGGGGGTATTACCAATTGCCCATTTGTCTGTTTTGGCGTCGTAGTGGACTCCATAAGTGTGATCAATAGCACCTTCAAGATCCCTCATAATACGTTCAACATATATACGAGGTAATTCTGTACTGCTCGAGAAATTCTTCAGAGATGGGTTCATTACAGGAATCATCTGCGATACTAGAGGTTCTTCTTCCTCGGCAGTAATCTCTCCTACGACAGATGTTTCTAGGAAAGGTGGTGTACGAGGAGGATTTATTTGAAATAGCGGAAGTTGAGCTAGGGGCTTGTCTTCCTTGGTGAAAGGAAGTGTGGTGGGCTAGTAGTAGCATGTTTTCTTCGAAATATGAACAAAGGTGAGTTTTGGGTTTAACGGACTCCTTTGTTTTCTTATCAGGATGCATTTTATTCACTATTTCAGTTAGGGTTCTATTAGAGGTTTATAAGTACTTTCAAACGTTCTTTCATTATCAATGCGGCAGTTTTAAGACTGTTGTATTTCTGCTGTATTATTTTACGAGCCTGAATAATTTTTCGCTTTAATATCATCTCCTTATTATCCATTGTAGCAAAAGGGCTGTTAATACCTAAACGGATGTGTAACTACTAAACCACTGAAATCAGGCTAAGGTATTATATATTCATCAAACCTTTTCCTATAGCGACCATTATTGACTTCAGCATCCTTATTTATGACTATGAACCCAAACGGATCTATCCAGCACTTTGAACACATATCCCTAAACAATGTCATGCTTATGGTGGGCTTACATGATCCTCATACACATGTTTTAGGTTTAATTCATCTTGCTCAAATAATATAATTAGATTCGCATTGTCACGAATTAATTGCTTTGGAATTTTACTGTAAGTTTGACCCAAATAGAAACAATCAATATCGTTATGTCTACCCATAGAAAAATATGCCCTTATGTTATTTTGCTTTTCACAGGCGATATCATCAAAGATAAAGATAGAGTTTGCTTTTGCACAATTCGGCTCAATCACATCTTGATTATCACTGAACGTAAAGTAACCTATATCCTTTTATCGGAAGTTAGGATTTCCTGTAAAAGTTTGTACTTGTTTTGATTTAATGATTTGGAGTATACGTATACATGTTTAAATTTCAAACCGTTTTTCTCAGTAAGCAAACTAATCATTGCGTTTGTTTTGCCGCAGTTGGAGGGCCACATATAATGCCACGTATACTATTAGGAAGTAAATCGCCATGTTTTGAAGTACCAGCCTTTTCATCAAAGTCGTGATTTTGAATTGGTAGTTTTTGTTTCTGCGCAACTACTTTCATCTTTGATGGATGAAATGAAACTAAACGAATAATTACAACATTTTTATTTATATAATACAGATTATAATTTTTTCACTTCTCCGGTGAGTGGGTTGTACTGCACAATAGCACCGTGGAGAATAAGACCATAGGCAACGATTTCATTATCGAAAGGTGTTAGTGTTTCTATTTCCAATTTGATGTCTACTGTTGAGTTTTTTAGGGATTCATTCTGTTTAGAACAGTCCATTACAAGTACTGGACATGATTTGAATTCGGTGTAGTTGAACAACGCATCTGTATTATCTTCATCATAGTAGTCACATCGGAAGTTCAAAAAATTGCGATAGGCAGGTATGTATTGGTTAGCACTGAAGTTCAAATGCATTGCTTCATAGGGATAATACTCGGAATTCAGATGTACTTTAAGGTTCCTGATGTTAATGTGATCAAAATTTCCGGCTTTTGCAGACTTTGTGTACCTTTTACGTTGTTGGAACGCAACAATTATCCAGCGCGGTTTTTCCAGTTGCGTTGACGTTTTTATTGGCCATATATCAGAGGTTGCTTGTTTTAAAGCAGGTAATTCATATAACTCCCATTGACGAAATGGAACAGTAACAATAGAATTCTTATTTATTCCTTCAAACAAGTCAGTTTTGCAGCATCACTAAGGGTTAAGTGTGGTACTTTCCATTGAATTTTATTTAGGTTATTTCCGCATCAACGTCACCATAGTAGCAGTTTGTATCGCTTCTAGATCGAATTAAAATCAACTCTTGACGCATATTCACGATCACTTGACGATAATCCTCCATTATTCCAAATATGTGGTTCAATGGTATGCATACTGTAAAGGATTTTTCGCCATTTCCTCATCGAATTCTACTTGTAATGGTTCCTCATTCTTTGGTGACCACCCCAAATGGCTTAATGCTTTGCTCTTGCTTGTCGTATAAGAAATATATCCTTTAAGTGTAGATGTTATGCCTGGATTTCGGCAAACGTCCACTCTTTGACCGCCTAACTCATAACGAATCTCTTCGAAAAGGAAGTTGGGGAAATTATTGGTTAAGTTGCATGATTTTCCTTCATCTTTTTCTTCAGCTTACCTTCTATGTACAGAAAACTATCATAAGTAGCTGTAATTAGATCCTGACTTTGAATTAAATGCGTATTTCTTCGGAAGGTCCATACTTAGAAGAGCCATACGGAAGATAGGTGTGAATATCTGATTTAATTATAGCATCATCAAAATGTACGTTTTGAAAGATGTTTAATGATTCAGTCATTGTGTAGATGCAATGAGGGTTGATGAGTAATTAAAGATTTACTAAAGGGATGATGTCTTTTATATAAATTTCTTTTCAAACTTTTAAATTAATTGTTATTAATTATGCCTTTTACAGTTTGTTTACTTTATATTTCAAGAATGCACTATAAAAGCTTTCATTGTTATACATAGAAAATCCTTGTTCACATTAAATATTGCATTTTTAAATTATATACTTTTGAATGAAAACCTATTGTTATTTATAACGAACCTTTTTCTTCATACACATTTTCATTAAAGTCTATTATATTACTAATTATGCGATGTAGTTTTGGCAAGTTTTAAAGTGATTAAAATAATTTTAAGAATGCAGATGCATTGTGTGTTTTATATAAAGAAAGTCTTTATTAGCTTGAATATTACATTTTTTTTTATACATTCCTACAAATTTTAAGAATGTAAATGCATTATTAACAAAGAAAACCCATTGTTCAATAAAACAAATGCATTCAGCTTCACGTGTGTAAGCGCAACATATCATTGTGGAAAGAGATAGACATTAAAGTAAACTTCATTCAAGGTCTCTTACACATAACAAATTTAACATTTCTTAGAGATACATTAATTCTATTAAAATGTACGCTTTGAAACACGTTTAATGGTTTGGTCACTCAGAACTTTCAATCCAATTGATGTTAAAAGTATTTCTCTGCAGATGTTAACTGCAATGAGGGTTGATTGGTCTTTTGTATGAAGATGTCCTGTGATTAATTCGCAGACCCATGTTCTTTTAGTTCTAAGCGTACCGTGAATGGTTCACTTTCACCAAAAGTCTATTAATTCACCCTTTTGATTTGTCAATTTGATTGTTATATTACTGATTATGTCTGTGTTTATTTCTAAATATTGAGTGTTGGTTGGAACTTTATCCAAACGGTAGCCTGAGGGCACGGAAACGTCAATTTCGTATATTACCTTTGCAGGTTTACCGTTTCGATAAGATCCCTTTATAATGTTGCACTCCACATGTAGATTAGTGTGTTTAATTATTTGGATGTCTAACGCAGATGTGGAGAACGTTCGCTTTTAGTATTCTAGGCTCAAACCCGAGCATGCGGCCAATGCTACTCTCTTTAGTAAAATCGATCTCAAATGAACTGTTTATCTCACACTTAAGCGTATTGTTGTTTGCCCTAATGAAAATTTTTCTGTGGGTATCTTTGATTTCAAGTAAGCACTAATTTCATCTAACTCATAGGCACCGTGTGGAATATTAATCACTGCAAATGAGATGAATTTGTTCTAAAATAAAATCTATCGTTGCCCGTATAAATGTTTCTAATGCTGTTGCACCGTAAAATCCCACCAATCCAACAACGTATTTCTTCTCCAAATCTAGCTCTATCGGTGGTAGAAGTTGCAGCTAGCTATGTTACCAACACCTTCTAAACTGAATGTTATTGACATAACTGAGAAAATTTAAGGTTATGTCGATTATTTATATAGAAATTGTAGGCATAGGTGCCCGCAAATAATGCTATTAAATTCCTGATCTTGATTGTAATTATAATAAATTTTACATCCCCGAAAGTAGTTAATCGCTTCAACTGGTGGTCGAAGATTACCGAAACTATCGTAATACCATACCTTTTCACCACGCTTTTTGTAGCAAACCCAATGTGTACCGGTCCACTCTGACTATCTAAGTTGATGATTCCAGATTCATTTTCTGTGGTAATTTAGGCAGGCTATCTCTCATAAAAATACCCCTAAAGTATGGTACACCTTTTGTGTATTTCTTTAAATCAATATCTGTTAACGCTCTTTCGGGTAATCTACTCAGTTTTTTGGAAACGGTTTTAAGTATAATGCACCTCCAGATTTGTATGGTTTTAGATAGAATGCGCCACCAGCGATCGATTCCATCATACGATTATGGCGCGATGTCTCCTCTTGCAATTTTTGGCATTTTTGCATCATTGACTGCTTTGGCAATTCCGATGCACCGCCAGCTAAAGCACCGATTGCTGATAATCCTGCGAATAACGGAATAAGAAATGGCAAAACACCTCCTTGTTTAGGTAAGGGAATTACTCTAGGAACTTTTTTTTCTTTCCCCAACCTTTTTACTACACGTTTTGCCGTTGACAGTGCTGACTTTATTGTGTCGGTGAAATCTCCGTTAGCCTTCATTTCTTTAGCTATTGTTTTCCGTACATGCAATAAACTTTCACCATTATTCTTCTTGGACCGACACCCCATCCCAAATTTTCTCTTTGCCTTCATGGTGGTACCGACTGCTAAAGCTGCAGCTCGTTCACCTAATGTTGCGTCTGCTGATTTAAAGCGTTCCCAAGCTTTTCTTCTAAAATTTTATCTGCCCTATGTCGACTTTCTAAATCTTGGTAGTCTCTATAACTGATATCATGCAGTTTGCACTGCGCATCTAATTGATTAATACCGGGGTCACCGCGTGCTAGTCGTTTCTCTAATTTTGTACCGGGACCACAATACTGGTAACCGGGTAAATGCAATTCCACGGTAGTTTATTGATTAGCTATTCACTAAACCACCTGCACTCTTCCGCTTCTTACCTATCATTGTTCACCTTGAGGGATAGGGTAGGGTATTTATACCTAAAATCGTGTAAAACTTTATTTTTAGTAAATGCTATACATTAGATAAGCAGGGCGATAGTACAATATTTCCATTAAACATACAGTGTTATGTGAATTAATATTATACTTGGCATTTATAACATCATCAATGTCTTTATAAATGTCACCATCACCGAATTCCTTCTCACGAAAACGGCGGTAGTCAACCACTTGTCGTATGAATTTTTCATAGAAACACATCAGATTGTAAGATTCAAGAAATTCCAATCTATAGCTTATTATATCCTTCAAATCGAATAGTTCTTCTATGTTATAGGCAGTGAATGTACGAACAACAGTTGTAGTTTTCTATCATAACAGTTTTCAAAATTCTCTCATATCCTTTAAGCAATTCCCAATTGTAATAAATACCGAGATTACTAGATAGAGATTCGTAATCTTGCTCATGTATTATATCCTCCTCGTTTACATGTGACCAATCAATTTGGCTTTCAATTTCTTGGGATCGGAAAAATTGTATTTCTACATATGAATACCATCTTAAAAGTTCATTCCATTCCTTCACGTCTAATACCACGCTGTTGCCAGATCTCATACGCACTACTGGTGCAAGGTTAAGGTGTGTACTGTAACCAATTTCAATATGCGTATCGTTCGATAGTTTATAGGAAGCACAATCGATTTAGTATTCATTAGCTGCCTGTTTATAATGATGATGACCAGTCGGAATAACCTTCATCTTGTCTCTCTTCATTTTTGCTACTACTACTATTACCATCACTATTTTGACAGCATGAACAACAAAATGTTAAATTATTATTCATATTGTTATTACATGAGGTATCCAGGAGCGATTTTATTGCTTTTTTCATGACTTTACTTGTCCACAACCGCACTACGACTAAACACTACGAAATGAGCATGTTTACATAT
Source organism: Vesta saturnalis (assembly GCA_036346205.1). NCBI lineage: Eukaryota > Metazoa > Arthropoda > Insecta > Coleoptera > Lampyridae > Vesta > Vesta saturnalis. The sequence goes on from JARFJB010002525.1 coordinate 348,808, forward strand.
GGTTGGAGTAATATTACATGATCCAGCAAAGGTATGTTAAGTCCCATGTATATTGCGGTAGTTTTATAAAAAAATATTTTACTTGTTAGATGACCTAATCAGTCTGAAGAATGCATCGTCTTCATTCTCAGAATGTCAGAATAGACTCACCCAAAACAATAGATCGTCTTTGTTCTCTCACCTTGAAAATTGTAAGCATAGACTTTGAATAATGCATCGTCTTTATTCTTGATTTCCTAGAATTGAGATAACAATCTATTTCTAATGGAATAATGAATCGTCTTTGTTCACTTGTGTGACCTTGTAAGCATAGACTTTGAACAATGGACTTTATTCTTGATTTCCTAGAATTGAGATAACAATTTATTTTAAAATAACAGAACAATGGATCGTCTTTGTTCATTTCTCAGAGGTGTGACATTGTAATCGTTGACAATGAATCACCTTTGTTCTTGAAAACTGATTTCTCAGAATCGAAGTGTAGATAACAATCTATTTTATAAATCAACCAGAACAATGAATCGGCTTTGTTCATTTCTCATATAACTTTTGAAAATTATAAGCATAGACTTTGAACAATACATCGTCTTTGTTATTGATTTCTTAGAATTGAGATAACAATCTATTTTTAGAAATTATAGCGAACAATGAATCGTCTTTGTTCTTTTGCCTTGAAAATTATATGCATAGACTTTGAACAATGGACTCCTTCTTGGCTTCCTGAATTGAGATGTGGAATCTATTTTCAACCTGAACAATAGATCGCCTTTTTCGAAACGGTTGCGAAACAGCTATCTGTTTTGAAACGGATCCCCTGTTTTAGAAACGGCTACCTGTTTATAGGAAACGGCTACCTGTTTTTAGGAAACGGCTACCTGTTTAGGGAACGGCCACCTGTTTAGAGCACTTGAGGTACTGGGGCTTTAAAACATGCATGACTTGCTTAGACTGAGGGTAATGACTTTGAGGATACAGCTGATTGTACGATAACCTACAAAACAATAGATCATCTTTGTTCTCTCATGTGGCCTTGTAAACATAGACTTTGAAGCGTTGACAATGCATCGTCTTTGTTCTTGCTTTCCTAGAATTGAGATAACAATCTATTTCTAACTGAACAATGGATCGTCTTTGTTCTTTCATGTGGCCTTGACAGCATAGACTTTGAACAATGCATCGTCTTTGTTATTGATTTCCTAGAATTTCAGAATGACTCAGCCAAAACAATAGATCGTCTTTGTTCTCTCATGTGACCTTGAAAGCATAGACTTTAAACAATGGGCCCCTTTGTTTCTCAGAATAGGGCGTGGCCTCGAAACATGCATAGACTTGTCTGAGACCGAGGGCAATGACCTTCAGAACTATAATGACCTTGAAGGACTAGAGACATAACCTTGAAGAGTACACACCTGTGGTCTTCAGCTACCCCTTGAAATAGGCAATGTTACCGACCTTGAAATCTAGTAACTTTTCTGGTGACTTTTCCTAGATCTGGTGACAAATCTAGTGACAAAAGTGAGTCAGGATCTGTATAGCTATACTACTGATAGCATTGAAGTATTAACTGTATATTTAATAACTAATCTTATTGTTTTAGACCGCTGCCGTGTGTACATAACTTTAGAAACAAAACCTAATCTTAAATAGCGTATACGCGAGAAGCAGATAGTAAATTAAAGGGAACCAACCTTTCGTATAATCTAAAACAGCCCTTGAAGAACCTTATTAATTCAAAACAACGAAGTAAACAAACAGTTCAAACAATAAATCTTACATCTAAAAAGAACTGAAGGTAATTGACATTATTGTAAATTAAAATGGAATTGTACAATTTTGGAATGTAATTCCAGTTTTTAATTATTAGGAGGTATGTGAACTGCAGAATTTAATTCATTAATTTGGTTTAAATGTGTAGAACTTAAGTTGGTATTTAGGCTTTTGAAAAATTTGTTACATTCGTTACTTTTGCTGTACGATTAAGTAAATTTTTGCGATCTATTAGAAATAATGAATTTCTCGTATTTCTTTGAATTTTCTATTTTTCTAAAAATAATGACATTTCTCTAAGCTTATCTCTGTATTTTCTTGAATATATTACGCTTCACAATTAAAAAACATTTCTGTAGTGGTTAGGTAAACCTTTTGGTGGTCACTTATAAGTTATATTTCAACTTCATGTGTTGGGTGTCACTGGTACATATCGGTTTTTGACATCCGCATATTTGAGTTTTAATTTCACTTCCTGTTTGTTGTTTGACGAATGAAAAGCCATTTTGTGTTTCCTAAAAGAAAAATGTAAATTTCTGGACTTTATTTAGCCTATCGATGGTTGTCGGTTTTATAACATTTTTCTAAATTTTGTGCCGAATCGTTATAATTAGTGGCTAAAAACGATTTATACCGGATATATAGGAAATACTGAAAACAGACAATGGATCTGGTTCGATTGAAGAACTAAATCCATTGAGAAAATCATTAAACCAATTAGCTAAAGGGGTTATACTTAACCTCACAAATTTCTCTAATCACGAAGTTGTTTTTACACTTTAGATTCGCTGGGGAAAACAATTACTATTTAACTGTTCGAGATAGTTATTAGCTGTTCTCGTACTCATGCTTGACTGAATCCATTTCTGAACGTTACCATTAATACTTTTCTGATTCTTTACCTCATTGAAGAGGTACTTTTTGTACGCCATACAATATAATTTTTGTATGCCACATAACATACTTTTCGTACACCATCTGAATATACTTGTATGCTATGTAAAAAAATGGATATAGGTACGCTGTAGTACATTTGTATATAATTCGTACATAGTTGTACATACTGGCATTTGGCTGATAAAGTGTGTTACTTATTACATAGTTAGCAAGAGATTTTACTTCCACACCTGTGAAATATTTGAAATTGTAACCTTCCGACAGGCTGGGATATAAAATATAAGTTATAAATCACTCCTATTCAGTGTCTTTTGGATACCTTAATGCTTTGATTAATCTGTGACCAATCCTATAAGATGTATAGACCTATGTACATGTTTGTGATAAAACTTTAAGTGTTATTGCACAACAGTACTGAACTTGTAATTGTTTCATTTATTTAAGAAATACATATTATTGACACTTTATTACATGTTCTAAATGTGCACCTCCTCGTTCAAGACAGACTTCATAACGACGTACTAAGTTTTTCGTCATGTTATAGAATAAGGGTTGTCTCAGGTCTGCGAAAAAGGCTCTAACGCCATCCTTTAATTCATCGATGGTTTGTGGTCTCCTTTTGAAAACGGTATTTTTAGCCATGCCCCAAATGTATGCGTCTGGAGATGTGAGGTCTGGAGAATGTGAAGTATAAGGGAAGTCAGTAAATCGTAAAATGAATCTGCTTGGAAAATGTCCCTGAAGAAATTGACGAACTGCGGCAGCATTATGGCAAGTTGCCCCGTCCTGCTGAAAAAATTGGTTTCGAAATGCCAAATTACGTGCACGACAGAATTGACGTAGATCGGAGATAAAGCGTGTTAAAATTTGTATATACCTCTGTTGATTTAGTGTGACTTGCCTACCATTCTCTTCGATGAAGTATGGATCAATGATTCCGTGTTCCGAAACTGCACACCAGACACTCAGTTCTTCTTGAACCACGTCGGGTCTGGCAAAGCCTAGAAATCGATTTGTGCGCCGATTCACATGCCCCGATAAATGAAAATGTGCTTCGTCTGAAAACCATACATTTTTCAAAAATTCAGGATTTTCATACTGTAACGCGAAATTCTGGCGCAATATTCCTCTCTACTGCGATAATCCGAGGATGTAATTGTTGATGTACCTGAATCACATACGAAAATGCACCAGCTCCTTCAGGATTCTTTGCAAAGAAGTTCTTTTTAAACCAAGTTGCAACGCTGTCCTTGACTGGCTGACTTTCGGATTTTCTAAGATCTGCTCAAAAACACGTTCATGGTTGTTGTTATTGTTAACTGTTCTGGGACGCCCGAGTTTCCTTTTCGTTGGCACAATACATTACCCGTATTTCTGAACTTTTCAATCACCTTTAAAATTACAGCATTACTTGGAGAACGTTTATTAAACCGTTGTGTGAATTGATCACATACGTATCGCAGTCACGATTCCGTATGATCGAAAACAATGCTCTACCAGAAACACTTTCTCCTCTGTACTTAACACCATTTTTAAAAATTAGACCCTACTAATTAATTGTTTAAGGTTTACTTGACAGGTGTACACTAGCTAACTTGGATATGACAGTTCGCGCATAGAGACACCGCCGACTTAGTTTCAGTACTGTTTATTTCGGGCAATACTGTACATACTCCGAAAATTATTACATACCTGTGGTGAGGGTTGCATAACTACATGACCCGCATAATAATTACAATTAATTAAATTATGTGTTGTTATTTAACCTTCGCCGTCCGAAACGGGGTCACGCTGACCCAGAAAAGACAAAACGTCAATAGTTTTCACAGATTGTTTTAAATTAATTCTCCTTTTGAGAATTCGCCTATTTTGTAAGAAATTTAATACATTTATAGGGAATCTCAAATCCATTGTTTTTTCGTATAAATAATATTTGTTGGTGTGGGTCAGCAATGACCCGATTTTGGATTCCACGGTACAATGAATATGTGATTTGGATCATGCTGTAAGATATTTCACAACTGTTTGTAATATCGTGCATTCCTGTCATCCGATTTTGTGTTTTATGCTGATCAGTTGACCATACAATGCAGTGGTTCAAAGGTGTTTTTTATAATGCTATATTTACAGTGGTGAAACCGCATTTTTATAATTATGGATTTGGTGCGTAAAAGACCTTTGTCTGAAAAGAACTTTATGAAGCGCTGATGGATGATTCAGATGATGCTTATGTGCCTTCTGAAGATAGTGATATATCAGAAACCGATGATATTCTCGAAGAACGTGGGAAATATTCCACTTGAAGTTTTAGAAAATGAAAGTGTGGTTATGTCTGATCAAGAAGACGACAGTGACAACAACATTGATGAGGAACATTCCGATGGTGATATCGTTGTGGCTGGCCGCACTTGGAAGTATCTAGCTCCCAAAAATATAGGAAGAGAGTTTCTGAATTTGTTCGACAAGATAAAGGTCTTACAGATAAAAGCAAAAACATAGTGTCAGTGATTGATTGTTTCAAGTTATTTATTTCAAAAGAAATGATAGACATAATTGTAAAATATACTAATCAAAGAGCAAATAATTTTGTAAACTCGCATAACCAGAAAAGTGGAAACGAATTGAAATTGCCGTGGTGAATGTCGATGCAACAGAAATTAACGCTTTCTTTGCAATACTTATACTTACTGGTCGATTTAGAGAAGCTAGAGAAAATCCACATAACTTATGATCAACAAGCAATCTGTCTTTCAATCGACCTATATATCGAGCCACTATGAGCAGAAGTAGATTCCAAGATATACTACGATTTATCCGTTTTGATGATTTACATACAAGACCCCAACGAAAGAGGAAGATAAACTAGCCCTTCGGGAAGTGGCTGATATCTTAGCAAAACACTGTCGGGAATCGTACTCTCCATCGGCTTGCGAAACCATCGTTGAGCAACTGGTCTCCTTTAGAGGGCGTTGTCCATTCAGAGTGTATATCCCAAGTAAACCCGGTAAATATGGGATAAAAGTTTGGGCACTCTGCGATGCAGAAAATTTCTTTGCTGCAATTTTCAAGTTTATTTGGGAAAAGAAGGAAATGCCGTTGAAAGAAATCAGGGCAACGAGTAGTTAAGACATTAGCAAGTCATTGGTATGGAAGTGGTCGAAACATTACAACCGATAATTTTTTCACTGACATTACGCTGGCTGAAGAATTATTGTAAAAAAATCTAACATTGATTGGAACTTTGCGTAAAAATAGAAAAGACATACCAAAATGCCTTTTGGATATTGGTTCCCGTGCAACGTTTTCATCCGATTTTAGGTTTGGAAAGGACGTGACATTAGTTTCCTATGTTACTAAACCTAAAAATTCGTGGTATTGCTATCTTCGCTTCACCATGAACACGAAATAGCAGGAGAAGACAAAAGTTCAAGCCAGAAATTATTCTTTCTTACAATGATACAAAAGTGGCGTAGACGTTTTGGACAAAATAGTACTTGAATATTCAACCAAAAGAGCCACAAGAAGATGGCCTCTGCGGCTCTTTCTAAATTTTCTTGACATTGCTTGTTACAATGCATTTGTAATATGGATAAATAAAATCCTAACTGGTTAAGCCAATCATCAATAAAAATCAGAAGAAGTCATTTCTTGAAGAACTTGGCTCACCGCTGGCTAATGACAATATCCTACGACGAAGTAATCAAATTATACAGGACAGAAGAGGATTTTCTAGAGCCACTTGTAGTGCAATAGAAAGTACCGGAATATAACTTGCAAAAAAGGCCAAAGAAGACATTGATACGTAGGGAAAAAAAAGAGGCCGCTGTCATCAGTGTGGTGGTAATGACAATAAATTTTCTAATAAGTGTGATTTATGCCACAAATTTGTATGTACAAAACATAGCACCATTATCGAAAAGAAGCAGATTACTTGTCATTACTGTCAAAAAGATGAAGATGGAGAACCATTACAAAGGTGAAATAGTATATTAATGTTTATTGCCAAAATACCAACAACCAAACAATATTTTCAGGTTTTGAGGAAGTACTTTGATATTTTGTTCGAATGTGCTCTTGGCTTTTTCTATTTTATTGTTTGTGTCCAATCATTTATAGTAACTTTTTTTGTAGAATAAATTTATTGGTTTTGAGTTTGTTTGGTTTAATTCCATTATTAAAGACGAAAATATATAGAATACGCTGCAAAAGTATAAAATGGAAAAAATTCCAACATTTTGAACTTGGGTCAATTTTGACCCGGTTTTGGGATTCCATGTTTTAAACTTATTTTGGGACGGCGAAGGTTAATATTCTTTATTAATCATCTATAAAAACTAGACATTAGCTTTTGAGTTTTTTTTTTACAAAACCGACTTTTTTGCAATTTGACAGTTATAATTTTATGTATTTATTTTCACTCTCAGCTTACTCTGCTTTATATTTGTTACGCCAGGATATTTTTATTCTGAATTAGCCTTTTCTCCGCAAAATTTTTCGTTTAAAATTAAATATAATGATGATAATAAAACGCATAACAAATTAAATACAAACGTATATACAAGGTGTTTCTAAATTCATGCGAAAAAATTCAGGAGGTAAATAAGATAAGGGTTGCTAATTTCATCCCTTTATAATGTAACAGGAATATTGAAAAAATACCGGTGGTTAGTCCTTTGCGAGTGCTCGGAAATTATAAAATTTCAAGTTTCCCTCTTTACTTAAATTTGAGAAAAAAATAAAAACTCAATTTTACTCACCACCTTTTAGAGGTGATATCTCGGAAGGGGGAGGGCTGAGGAAATTTTGTTGTAGGAAAGACCCATCATAATTTCATACGGGCAATCGCCTCCTGAATTTTTCCCATGAATTTACATTTACCCTGTATGTAAATGACCTACAATATTAGCGTCGGCTGCTAGACTTTTTCAAAAAAATTAAAAGCTTAAAATAAAATTCTGGTATTCCGTTATTTCTTTCTACGCAAAATTACCTTCATATAAAACATCATCGAAATCTGTCAGCGGTTGTCTCGCAATCTGCGCGAACTGAATGACCCGATTATTTTAATATATAGGATGTTTAGTAAATTATTTTTAACATTCCTGGCACTTCTGTTTTTAATTATTTTGCCTAGTGTAGGCGTGATTGTGTGACTCCGTGTGCGATGTGTAGGTGTAGTATCAATTACAAGAATCTGGGCAAGTACCTGTTGCGCTGTATCATTGATACCCTGCGGATTGGCAGAATTTAGGCGAGAATCTTTCTATCTAATGGAGTATGTAAAAGACTATATCGGGTGTTTTTCTCGACGTTCACTGGTGTAAGTGTGGTGTTGTATGTTTAACTTATATGAAAGTGACAAAAGATTGAGGCGCACTAATAAATCCTGGTGGATAAGATAAGTTCAGGCTGGCGGTGTCGAGTTGTCTCGACAGAATGCAGGTGATTGCAATAGAACGAAGTAGATACGCGAAATAGGATAAGATAGATCGGTCAGGGCTCTCGAAAAAGACCGAGCGGAATGGGAGTCGAAGATTGAGAAGACATGGTCGGTCTGGGCTTCCGAGATCCAGCGGAAAAGGAGCGCCTATAGCGAGTTTCGCGGTTTTATTTAGAATCTGCGGAGGGCGGAGACGCCTTCTGGTCGGGCGTCTAATGCCGTAATTGATGATGTAAATTTATTATTTGATGAGTTCTGCAAATTTGAATTAAACAGGATAATTAGCAAATAATTAATTAAAAAAATGGGTAAAGGCGGCTGTAATGGAGCTTTTGATTGCTCGGTTTGCAATATACTATTACTTATTTCATTATTTACCTAGGGAGAGAATAGTACACTATGAAACTAGGGATTATGCCATGAATGAATGTACATAAATATTTGTAATTAAATTTCATCAATATCAATTCAATGTCCACTCTAGCTGTTATGTTGCCCCGGAGAAGAAGACAAATTGCCGTCCCTTAAGAATATACAGGGTGGACACGCTCAACGGTGCGGAGTGTGTAGATTAATGGATTGATTTGTTCGGAAATCGGTTTGGTAGTTGTATGTGCATTAAGATTGACTACATTTTAAGACTACCTTGAAACAGCGTGTTCCCAATTTATGTGGTACATCAACGTTTTATCTTCAAAGGAACACCCTGTATCTTAAAGCGGTTTCCAATTGTATGTAAAAAAATAAGTCAACTTTGCTAAAGGTTCCCTAGACCTAAATGTACTAGTTATTAAAACACAATACTTTCAAAGGTTAAAAAATAACCAAACATTTTCAAAAAATTATGTTATTTTAATAACGTCTCCACTTGGGTATAAGGAACAAATGTGACTTATTTTTTTTGATGAGGAGGCCTAGCATGTTTAGATTATCACAATATCAATAACCACCACATCACTTAGAATACTGCATAACATTGTATTTTTTAAATAAATGAATAATTAAGTTGTGATGCAAATGTAAACTTTAAAAAACTTTCAAATGAAACTGATAATCACCCTCACAAATAAAAACTTAACGTACCAATTAAAGATCTAGTCAAATCTAACAAAAAAAATTTTGGTTACCTACAGTAATTGTAATTGCTATTGCACCGTATGTCTTGATTTCGTTGTTGATTCAGTTGCTTTTTTAAGATATCGGTGTTTCTAGGGGGTGCGGTTTTTGAGTAATAATATAAATTTGCATTTTTTAAATCGGAATCATAGTTGGCTTGGCAACCATCAGCTGCAGTTGTTTTTTAGCTTTTCAAAGATATTCCTGAAAAACATCATCAAAATATTTTTTCAATAAGATGGTACCCCAGCACATAATGCTTTGGCAGTGAGGCATTACTTAGAAAACAGTTTTCCTAATCGCTGGATTCCAATATTAAGACGGTTTTGATAAATTATATTTTTCTGAACACTCCATAGGAAGGCATCCAGTATTGACAGATCTGGTGATCGTGGTGGCCATAACACAGAACGGAATGTTGCAATTCAACGATTTGGGAAACAATCTTCTAAGTAATTCTTCACTGCTAAATCATTGTGGGGTGGGCACCGTCTTATTGAAAAGAAACATTTGGAAAGCGTTTTCCAGGAATGTCATAGACATAATAAATAAGTATTATATTTATTAAAAGCCAAGAGAAAACTGCATCTGATGGTTGCCAACCCAACTGTGATTCCCATTTAAAAAAATTTAAGTTTTCCATGAAATCTAGGTCAACAGAGCAGTACGTGTATGTAAAAACTGCAACCTTCTATCTTTGATAATAGCAAAGATATCTTCAAACAACTAATACTACGAAATCGGGATACACGGTACACTGAAAAAACAATGTGTACGTTTAATATGGTTTTAAGTTTAATTTTGTTTATGTTAAATTATTGCAGTGCTGCGGTTACAACATACACTTCAATACACGATTTAATACTTAAAAAATAAGTATTATAACAAAATAAGTAGCTTATTCGTAATAAGAACTCAAGTTAGGCAGTAAAGTAGAAAAAACAGATAGCATTAAACATTAGGAAGACCTTACCGATGCAAGGAAATGAAGTGTTGAACGGCTTGTAAATTTAATAGAAATAAAGACAAAAAGTTAAAAAAATGGAAAAGCATAGGAAATTAACATCTTTAAACGTTGAATAATATCTAAGCGAATAATTTAAGTAAAGAGAAACCGTTTAAGAGTTCATGCTCTAGTGCGCAAATTCGGCAGCTGATATTATTTAATAAAACTGGTACATCGACATTTTGGAAATCATTTCATAAAATATTTAATATAGTTTCATTACTGGTAAAATATACAACTGATTACAAATGAAATAAGTATAATAATATTACAGTTAATTATGAACACATCGTGGACATTATTAATTTTACATTTATGGAATAACTAATCAATGTTTAATGTTTTAAAGGAACCATCAACTCCAAATAAATTGTTACGCTTATTATTTCTGGGCCTCTTAGTTTCATCACAGCCATATTTCATATCTTCAATAAACCAATCTCTGTAGCTTTCTACTTTCTTCTTCCAGTACTCTAAAAATGTTATAATATACCGTGTTTATTTTTCAAAATAGTATTTTACCCGATAAATCGGAAAGTGTTGCTGAGTCTCCTCCGTATTCTTGAGGTAAAATATATTTAGGAAAAATTTTGTTGAATTCATCACGCCCGGTGCTACTATAAACATACAACTACAAAAAAACATAAAAAATGTAATAGGATAGTATAACAAACCCGATCAGATATCTTTTTGTGAAAAAACTGTTTGATTATTCCTATTAATGTTTCAAAAAGTGGCATAACATTTACAACATGCACACTTTGGGGCCTTAAAGGATAAGCATCTGGCATACAATGTGCAACTTTCCTGAATAAATTTAAGTCGCAGTTTATTACGTGATCCATACTGCCACCTTTTAAATCAAGAAGTAGGCACGCTCCACCAATTAAAAAATTATCATCTTCGTATAATAGTATATCCAAAAACATAACCCAAACTTTTAGAATTAATTGAAAACTTATTTTAGAAGCGTCTACAGTGTTACATCTAATTAATACAATTCGTTCGCCGTCTGCTCCATCTGTCCGTAAAAATGGTAAACATTGCCTGTAAAAATCGTTACATTTAGTTTATGGTACACTATTGTATAAGTTATATTTTTCTTTACAGTAATTTACTCAATATTTCCGTTACATATATTAGTATAATACGTATGTGAGTATGTGACATTTGTAGTCGCATAAGTGCGATAACAATATAACCTACGTTGCGTAGAAAATTTGGTTCCAATCCCACGTTTTTGTTTATATTAGTTACAATTTTGTGATCTAATACCCAGCTATATCTCTTTTTTCGATAAGATAGCAACGCATTTTGCTACACTACAAAAAATAAAGAACCGAACCGACGCCTTTATAATCGTTTTATTTACTTTAAGAAGAGGCTACAGCTCACTTCTAAATTTCTGGGTATTAGTCAGAAGAGCTATAATTATTTATATGAACTATAGTACGTACCAGAATATTAGAAAGTAATAAATCATCTTGACAGCAATAGGTCAGTGGCGTTTTTATTAAAGGCATATACTGTAACAACCCATTTTGAGTTGTATTAAAATATACCGTAATTTAGTTCTTCGTTCGTTTAATGCTAAATATAAGAAAATTTTATTTATTAATGATTTATGGGATGTGGTAGGCAGCTTAATTTGCATTTTGGTGTAACTTAAGTGTATACACTTCTTAATGGTCTATACTTCCTCCTTAAATTATTTTTCGCGCACGGCTACATTGTCTGATATTCTAAGCATCCATTTTGTTCATTTCTTGTGGTACGTTGTAGATGCAGAAAGCTTTTTTTGGGTTTCCACCTAAATTTTGTGAAGGTGCCATTGATTTGATGGGAAGATAATTTAACTGGTAATACTAAAAATTAAAACATTTGCTCTTTTCAGGCACTTTCTTTTATTTTTACTTTGATTTACACTTTTATTACTTTTACTTTTCTATTTTAATTACAATTGATTTTATGATTGCAATTTTTGCATTCAAAAATTCAAGAAAATGCAATAAACGGATTATTCCATTTCATGAAGATAAATTTATTAGAAGGAAAATTCCATTTATAGGTGTGGTTTACCACGTAAAGTGTTATTTCGGGATATGGCGCAATATTGATGCCAAGATGACATCACCTAGGTTTGCATTTCCGCATTTATTTCTGTAATACCAGGGGTTCTCAAGAAGTATTATATTTAGTGACAGGTATTTATATCAATAATTTAGTAATTTGAAGTTATTACAAATAGTTTTTAAGATATATTTTATATAATTTTAACTTTAAATATTTAATAAACATAGTCAATATGTATTTTATTTTTTAAATTTCGATAGAATTTTTATTGTAAACAACCTCGGTTTAGTTATTCCGAGCATAATTAAAAAAAACTTGGCGTCCGAGATCATTTTTATTAGTGTTACATTTTATTTTTATTATTTATGTTCAGTGGAAGTATCTCTAGTTAGTTTAACGATTTGTGTTACGAGAACTTTCACACTTATTTCTTTATTAAATGATTTAAAACACTTTTATACCTTATACCACTACATCGATTTATAATACTACAAGGTATGTAAAATGTATTGACTTTTCAGAGGGTTGGTTAGTTCGAATAAATCCACTATCGGGCAAAAGTCGACGACTAACTGTAACACATATAAGTAGCGTCAATAGATTCTTAAAAAATGTTTACTTGTGTTTGAGTCCAAGCGCACAGGAGATTATCACGGAGATATGAACACTGATGTTTTTGAAGAATGCTTTGAACAAGTAATAGCAAACATTCCAAGGAGAGCTGTAATTGTTCTGAATAACGCGTTACCATTCTAGGCAAGTCGAGAAAAAAACGAGACATTACCAAATGGTTAACATCAGACCAGATACAATTTGAAGAAACTATGCTCAAACGAGAGCTTTTAGCCATAGCAAATCAGCATAAGCATAATTTGTTAAGTGTGTTATTGAAGAACTCTGTGTTTCTCGCGTGATTACCGTATCACTGCGAACTCAACTCCATACTGCTAGTTTGGGCTCAAATAAAAAGTGAAGTAGGTCGAAACAATATGATCTTCAAATTAAGTGAAGTGCGACAGCGTTTAATGCAAGCCATGGATAATTTCAAAGTGAACAAAATGTGTTGATTATGCAAATAGAGAGGAATAGCGTATGTGGGAACTTGACATGATAATGGAAGAAACTATACAACCCGTTGTAATATCCGTAGCTCTTCCGAATGCGATGAGGATGATAAACACTGATTGTTAGTTACATATCGCATTTGTTTCCAAAACCTACCTTTTGACAATATTAAATGTAAAAAATTAATGTAAACTAGATTCCTAATTATTTTATATTAATCAAAACCAGCATTTTCAAACAGCCAAGCCCAAAATATATATTTAATACTTCTACACCTTTCAATTGTTTGATAATTGATCTACAATTTTTAATATAATGAAATCCTAACCGCACATCTATGAATTGTCTGATCCTTAGGCTTAACCCTGAACCCGAAACATGAGTTTCTCACCGCTAATTAGAGACATGTGGTCTCAGAGACCCAAATTCAAAATAATACCCATATATCATCTGAATGTAGTCTAATTTAAGAAAAAAAAATAAAAGGATTTTTCAACATATATTAATAAAAAATACATGCATGTGATAAGATAATAAGTAAAAAATGAAAATTCACTGAGAAACTCAAAACAAAACAACACTATATATTTTTTGCACAATTTATGCAAACTTTTCTGCTGTATTCCATGCAGACACTTTTTCCACGTTTCTAAGTTATGCAAATATAACCAGTCTTTCGCATCTTTGACGATGGACAAATGCTTCAAAGTATTCTTTTGGGACGCCTGTCGTTAGGAATTTCATTGAGAGCGTCTCTCTGCTGGGCAGTGTCGATCCCTAGATGCTTTTCTATTTGTGCCTTCAATTCTCGAGGTAGATTAGTACTTAGCCGTTGTCTAAGATGAGGTTCTATCAATTGTGATGCCAACTGCTTGACGAATTCGAAACGGGGTATGAGTTCATTACCGGGAAAACAAAGATATAATATGAAACTGTTATCTGTGCTTATATTGACAAGCGTGTAGAAAACTGCTAATGGCCAACGTCTAGTTCTGCGATTTGCGCTATAATTGGCACATTTCATATCGAGTACGTCGACTCCTGATTTGGTATGATTGTAGCACACAATAATCTCAGGTTTTCGTGTAACTTCATCAATATCTTTTGTATGATGCATTGTTGAGAGCATCAAAACTGCTCTGTTTCGTTTTGGTACATAAGATACTAGGGTCCGGTATTCGGAGAATCCATAAAGTGTTGATCCAACGGCTCTTTGCCTGTTTGGTAAAAAATTTGGTAGAATTTACCGTTTGTTCTTTTTTATTGTTCCAACATATGTCAATTTGCGTTTATTGAGTTTAGCTGCCAATTGAAGCGAAGAGAAATAATTATCGGCTGTCACATTTCTATTGGATTCTTGAATTGGTTTGCAAAGCCTGATTACACACTGAGTAGGTTTAGACAACAATTTTTCTTCTTCGGACAGTCCCACTTCATCACAGTTCTTGCCAGAGTATATATAACCATTATAAAAATATGAACTTCGTGCATCCGCCATGCACATCACTTTCACACCATACTTTGCTGGTTTACTTGGCATATAAATTCTCAAGCTACAGTGTCCCCTAAATGGAAGCCGCATCTCATCAACTGTGACACAGTCTCCCAGAACAAGTAGTTTCTGTGAGTTAGATATGAATTTGTTGAAAACTGCAGAAATCGGAGCTGTTGGATCAGTTCTTTTGCGTTCTTCTTGATCCGCACTATTATCAAATCTGAGGCAGGTCAATAATATTTCGAACCTTTTCATGGACATTGTCATCCTGAGTAGTGGGCGACCTAAATAATCTTTAGAAAATAAGCTGAGCATGTCCTCGTGAGATGATTTCGTTATTGACGGCAGCAAAAACAGTCCCAGAAGGGCCTTTATTTCAATACTATTTTCAAGCCTGTAGTTTGATTTGTTGGTTGTTGGTCGGAGTTTTATACTTATTTCAGCAATTTTTTCGTTAGTTCGAATGACAATCTCATTTATCATCTCGTCGTCCATTAGCAAATTCCAGATTTCTGACTCAGAAGGATTATTTCCTAATAGTTGTCGACTATATGCAGTTAGTCCAGGTAGTCCTCTTATAATGTTATGCTGTCGCGTCCTCGTATTTCTGGGCGCTTCATCTGACTCCCATCGAAAATTATTTTTCCCGAGATAAAAGTGTACATTGTTATCATTTGAAGATTGCTCTATCTCATGATCAGAATTCATGTCGAATTGTTCATTTTCATTTTCATAAGCGAACGCTGCTTCATCGCCATCCATCTCTGAATCACTTGTCTCGTCGTATTCCTCTTGTAAATTTTCCAGCACTGGTTCAAAATCAGGATCGTTATCAGTATCATCATTTTCATTATCAGAATCGATTAGTTCATGTTCCTCTTGATTTTCCTGATCAGATAACTCGATATCATCACCTGAAGCTAACAACATTTTTCGAACTTTATTTTCAAAATCCGGATCGGCAATGTTGACACTTTTCGTACCGCTAGGGGCAGGTTTGTCCATTTTGTTTAATATTTTCGTATTAGTAAAACATAAATTCAGTGAAAGAAATGTTTGACTTACCTTGTAATTAGAAACACGTTGTCTGTGATACCATCAGTATTGTACACGTAATTCGAAACACGAGGTCTCTCAGACCTGTAGAGTTTTATGAATGACACCACTGCTGACGATTCGCTAAGACATACTAATTCTAAGTAGCAGCAATCAACTGCAGATAGAAGAGTGGGAAGGTACCTATGCGCGCGCAGTTGTCATATGTTCCTTCGGCGAACAGTAAACAAATTATTTCTTGCCCGGGTCTGACAGACCAATGTTTCGGTTTAAGGGTTAAGTCGAATTTTATAGGGTCGTCTTTTGTTTACCGTTTACCTGAATCGTCTTTATTTAACACAGTATTATACAAGCGGCACATTTCCAGCATCTTCGTTTAAACTAATCCGGTTTGGTACTGATTTCAGTTTGCCCCTTCCATTAAAAAAAAACTAGACTATTTCACTAATAACATGTTATATTACTTTCTAATATTCTGGCACATACTTTAATTGGTTTCTCAACAAAATTTTGATTTAAGCCGAATTAAAGACAAAAAATAACAAGTTGGTATTCGGTAATTGATTTCAAATATGTGAACAGTTCGTGAAATTTCAAATACTGTCGTTCTGAATACGTCAACTTACTCATTATGTACAAAATAGCTGGGTATGGAAATGTAAACTTTCACGATTATCACACATAACAAAATACTTACCTTTTGGATATTAAATCTTGTACTTTTCATTTAACTTTATATAAATCTATGCGTTCTGATAACAATTACAGTTATCCCTCTGAGTAAATGCTAATATCTTAAGATGTGAAAATAAATTTATGAATTATGGAAATTGTAAACAAAAATATAAGCCTGCTATTAACATAACAGTTTGATAAACGTCTAAAGCCAACTATGTAATCTGATTTTAGTAAGGAATAACTGGTTTTGTAAGATGCCAAAATCTATTTGAACGGAGATTTTTTCTTGTATATTAAAGTTATTAGGAGAGATTCACGTTGTAAACGAACATAATAATGAGTTTCTCTTGACAATTTTCCCATTTTATCAAATTGAGTGTCATGATTTAAATTATTTAAAGCATCATCAGCTACCGCAGATTTCTCTGATTGACCTAATCTACAAAGTCTCATATGATCTTTGCTTCTTGTATCAAAGATACGTTTTGTGGTTTCTACAAAAATAAAATCTTATACATTCCGGAAAATGACAATGAATCTGAAACACCTTTAGGTGACCTTAAGTGTTTCTAAATTTCGTTTACAATTCTGTAATAGTCCTAATGCCGTGGATTTTTTCAATTATATCAGTAACATTAGTTATAAAAAGGATAAAATCAGTACCAACATTAAGCACTAGCAGGTGTACTAATATTACTAATATCTTTCAGTGAATAACCATTGGCTTGTAAGGATTTTGTTAAATATGTGTATTCGTCTTTCAAAAATTAAGGATCACAAATTTTCAGTGGAATATTAAATTTAAATTATACTAATAGATATTCACTTAACACTAGAAGCACTGGAGCGGGCGATTTTACGGTTTTTCAAATTTAAATAATGATATCTCCGAGAAAAATTTTACTAGACAAATGTGCTTTTAGGAGTTTTTCTAAATATTTATCATGATTATTCTCTAAAACGTTGAAACATGAAAAACAAAATAAATGAATTACGACGTTTACTTCCTAGAAGCACCAATGCCGTCAATTTGACCGCAGTGTACGTTTACCTTTTCCGCCAATGGTGGGGGTTTTATAGTTCGGAGAATTGACATTGTGATTACTTTGCCTTTCAGTTACTGCCTGTTTGTCGTAAGAACAATGTCTCGTCGTGGTCTGTCATACGAGGAATTATTGAAGGAATTGTAGGATTTACCACAGTATGAGTCGGATTGTGAATTACCATCCAATAATAATAGCACCGATGAAGACTAGGATTTTGTGATAGATGTGCCAGAATCTCAAAAATCAAGCAGCGATTCGGATGAAACTACATCACCTTTGTCTACGCTGACCAGAAGAAATTCAATCACTGATATTGCAAGTACGTCATCATGTGCCCAACCAATACGTTCTTCTCATGGTATTAACCGTGGTACGAGTAAAAGCCGTGGTAGGAGTCGTGGAAATCGTGGTAGAAGGCTTGAGCATGATAAGAATACACAAGGTGCGGAATCAGAACGTGTCGAGGAAATTGGCTCCGATGGTACTATTTGGAAGATACTGGATCCCAACCAAACATTTGCAGGTAAAATATCATTTCTATATCATTTTATTGCAATTTTGTATAAGAAATAACATTGTTTTAGGAAGATTAGGTAATCAAAATATTCTAAGAGAGGCACCTGGCCCTACTGCTTATGCCAAGCGACACATATCTGTAGATAAAGTTTCTAGTGCATGGCGTCTAATTATCACTGAAAATATGCTTCGGCACATAAAAAAGTGCACTGATGCCGAAGGAAGGAGACAACTGCAAAATGACTTATGGACTATTACTCTGCATGAAATTGAAGCTTTTATTGCTTTGTTATATGCTAGAAGCGCTTACGGAGCTAGAAGAATTTCAGTAAAAAAACTTTGGTCACGTGAATGGGGACCACATTTTTTTCAAGATACAATGTCACGAAATAAATTTTTAGAGATTATGAGACTTGTTCGCTTTGACATACGAAACACTAGATCTCAACGATTAGCGACAGATAAATTTGCTCTTGCGTCCGAAATTTGGAATCCGTTTATTGAAAATTGTATTTTATGTTACAAGCCAGGGTAGAATATAGCAATCGATGAGCAATTATTTCCCACTAGAGCAAGATGCCGCGTTACGCAATATATGGCCAACAACCCTGATAAATTTGGCATCAAATTTTGGCTGGCAGCGGATGTAAAGTCTAAACGGTTTTCCTTCCTTTGGCAAAGACGATCAACGGCCGCAGAATCTTTTACTTGGTGAACATGTAGTCTTGAAGCTAATGGATCCGTTTTTGAATGAAGGTAGGAACGTGACCACCGATAATTTTTTTACTTCCGTAAAATTAGCTGACCAGTTTAGTAGGAACTCCGAACCGTTCAAGAAAAGAAATTCCGCTTTCGCTAAAACATTCACGACAGGATTTATACAGCTCCAAAATATATAAACATGAAAGAATGGCACTCACTGTTTATCAAGGCAAAAGAAACAAAAATGTATTCCTGTTCAGTTCCATGCATCCATATGTTGAAATAGGGAATGGAGAAAAAAAGCTGCCTGAGACGGTAAAATTCTACAATGAAACAAAATTTGGAGTGGATGTTTTGGACCAAATGACTCGTCAATATTCAACAAAATCAGCATCGCGAAGATGGCCACTTTTTTTTCAATATACTCGACATGGCAGCTATAAACGCGTGGATACTATACAAAGAAGTTACAGGTAAAAAAATTAGTCGACAGGATTTCATATTCAAACTAGCAGGAGAACTGAGGGAAAGCTACATCACATATAAAAAATCACCAGCATGGCCAGCTTGTCCTATCACACAGAATCCAACACAAAATAAACGTCGACAATGCCAAGTTGCTAGATGCAAGAAAAATAAATCCAAGGAAATATGTGTACTATGCAAGAAAGCAGTTTGCGGTACTTGCACAGGAAAAATTGAAACAAAATGTTATTGTATAGCTTCTTTAGAAAGAACTGTGTAATATATGTAGTACATGAGTTAATTAATCAAATACAATTCTTTATAATTTTTTGTAAGTATTGTCTTACTTTTTCTTTACAATAAAGAGTTATTTGCACAATGTGTTTTACTAAATAAAGTACAAGCGGTCATTTTGACTGCGATGGAGCTTTTAGGTAGATAACATTTGTGGTGCTTCTAGTGTTAAATATATTAATAATGTTATTACACCTGCTAGATATAACCATAATGAAAAGCTGGTGCTTTAAGCAGGTGCTGTTATTCATCGTTTTATAACTAATGTGACACATAAAATTGAAAACATGCTAATTAATCATGGCATTAAGACTGTTTTTAAGCCTACAAAATAGATTAGGGAACATTTAAGGTCACCTAAAGAAGTTACAAATTCATTGTCATCTTCCTGAGTATACAGGGTGTTCGGAAATTGGCGAAAGAACCGCTCGTAGCGATGTTAAACACAAAATTCTGAGTCGAAATTGTTAATACCAAAATTAGTTATGATGCTTCCTCTACCCGCACTAGGAAATTACTCTTATTTCTCAAAATTCTGTCCAAAATTATCTCTTCATTAACTTACTTTTGCTGAAAAATAAACATGACAACAATGTATGTAATAGTCGACGACTAAGACGAAGGCGTACAGTGCAAGTGGAAGAAACAATTTTAGATGTAGTATGCAAAGATCCCTCTGTGAGTACCCGCCAATTAGCAAGAACACTTGATATTCCGAGCAATGAATCGGTTCATTCAGTTCTGAAAGAAAACATACTTCATCCATATCATATTTCAAAGGTTCAGCCTCTTTATGAAAATGATAACATAGCTCGTAGGAATTACTGCATCATAGTATTAAATAGATTTCGCGGCGGCGATGGATTCTTCAGACGCATTTTATGGACCGATGAATGCACGTTCAGTAAGGATGGTATATTAAACATACATAATTGTCACAATTGGGCTGACGAGAACCCTCATGTGTCATATGGTCACCAGATCAAATTTTCAGTTAATGTTTGGTTGGGTATAATTAACCAGATAGTTGTTGGACCATATTTTTTGCCGAATCGTCTTAATTAATCTTCTGGAACAAGTCATTGACGACTTGCCTTTACAAATACGACGCGAAATGTTTTATATGCATGATGGAGCTCCTGCTCACTTTGCTAGAAATATACGTATTTTGAAGACCATTTTCTAAATAGGTGGATTGGTCGCGCCGGTACCATATTAAGGCCTCCAAAATCGCCTCATCTAAAGCCCCTTGGATTCTTTGCTTCGCAAAGGGGAAATTAGGAATAGAATTTCTGCAGCGGTTTTAGAAATGACTCCAGCAATACTTATAAGAGTCGTTCAAATAATAACGTGAAGATATCAGCTATGTTTAGAAAATAATGGTTTTCAATTTGAGCACCTAGGAAACTAAACATACCATCGATCCAAACGATCCAATCAATCCAATGGATAATAATAGGGATATTAATAAGATATTGTCTCTCTCTTCTTTGTATGAATCAAACTCAATTATTTTGGAATAAGTTTGAAATTGTTCGATTTTGGTTTGTTATTAGTAGGAGGTAATATCAAATTGTTAATTCCCAAATTGATACGATTCGTATTAATCGGTTAGATGTGATCATCCAAAATCACTGTTATTTAATACATATCACCAAGGTGACTTTGTAAGGTGATTTTGCTTAACATACAATTTAAACGGCCAACTTGCAAAAAAAACAGAAAACCGTGGTATAAGAATACATGTAATGACCCAAATGAAAGTTACCGAACATTGGTTCGTGAGGGCAGAGGAAGCATCATATGACATCTTGGTATTAAGAATTTCGATTCAGAATTTTGTGTTTAACATCGATACGGGAGGTTCTTTCGCCAATCTCCAAACACCATGCATAAGTAATATTGTTCTAGTGGAGACTTATACATTGGAACCACAAAACCATTGGGCTTAACACTTGTATTTACATTGCACAACAGAGCATATGTTTTTTGTCGTTTTATCATGTTTATGCTAGAAAGTTAAAATTATCCAGTTTTTGTTATCGCGTGTGGTGAATTACGAAAGACGGTCTTGGTTACGGGCATAATAATTGAGTTATACCTGCAACAACGAGATAGGATTAGGCACGCCATGATGGAGTGCAATACAAAAATTACACTTAAAATGGTTAAGCAGTGACAAACTGCTACGTTTATTTCTAACCATAAAAAACATTAATAACATTCCATTAAGTGATTATAAGTATCGTTATGAGCGAATAAGTTCAAAAGTAAATATGTAATTAAAATTATTACCAATTTTATTAGATACAAAGATAAAAGGTTTACCTCGAGTAGGGTTTGAACCTACGACATGTACCGCTCTAAGCAACTGAGATTTCGAGATACAAGCTACAATCGATGTACATTCTGTCATGTCATATATGTAGAACTGATGAAAATTCTAAATATAATGAGGTTACAGTCAAATTACCTATATTAAAGGAATGTGAGTCTGCAGTATCGCAAGGATTCACAAATACTAAAGCATCTTGACTAACACTACATTATTACGTTTTGTTATGAACGATTAAGATTAACTGATTTAAAATTAATCAATTAAATTATTACATACCAACTGGTTACCCTTGTTTATTAACAGCAGGAGAAATGAAACCAAGCTTAAATACAACATTTAAACGCGCACCTGGAGTTACCGTGGATACACACACACACACATACGGACACACACACACGGACACACACACACACACACACACACACACACACACGCACGGCCACATACACACACACACACACACACACACCACACCACACACACACACACACACACACACACACACACACACACACACACACACACACACACACACACACACACACACACACACACACACACACGGACAGACATACGGATACACACACGGGCACGACACACACTGACACTCACACGACACTGACACACACACACTACACTCACACTCACTCACACTCACACTCACACTCACACTGACACTGACACTGACACTGACATTGACACTGACACTGACACTGACACGGACACCGAAACCGACACGGATACGGAGACGTGTTGCCATAGTAGAAAGAGTAGAGGGAGATTGAAGAGTAAACCGTTTAATTTTTTATCATTGCTTTTGTCGCGGGTAGTAGAGTATACAAACTCGTTTTTGATTTGATTGCACAGTTTTGTTCAACGGAAATTGCATTCAAAACCTTTTATATTACATTAGGGAATGATAAGGAACGAATGCACTCAATAGATCAATCTAATTAAGAGAGTTTTAAATTATATATATATATATATATATATATATATATATATATATATATATATATATATATATATATATATATATATATATGCAGGTAATAATTAACACCGTCCTTGTAAATCAGTTAATTTATTTAGCGAGAATTGCATTGTTAAATAGCAGTTTTGATATAAACACGTAAAGTTAAATCTGAAAGAATTTTCATGAATTCCAACTACAAAAGAATGTATCTAATCTTTTACTATTGTATAAAATTTTATGTTCGAATATCGCGAACACCGACAGATGTGTCAAAGAGTAATCAGCTTCTGGAATTACGTGATTTTGAGTTGATGTAATTGTCATTAATTATTAATTTTACTATTGGATAGAATAAGTATTGTTTGTTGGTGGAAACTGGACGAATTTTATATCAATCGTTCTGTTACTTCATAAAGAATCATTTTAGCACAACGAAAAAAATATTAATTCAATGGTTAATATGAGATCAATTAAGACAAATTGTTACGCCGTCATCACATCGTTAAAATTATGGAATTTTTATCCGTTCCCCACTTTTAAATGTCGTACTCTATATAGGTTAGTGCTTTCGCAATATCTTTATCTTTTTCGTTCTCACTGCGTTACGTATAGACGAAGCTGCAATTGTGAATTGATATAAGGTGAATAATAGTTTAACAATTAATTAATCCAATTAAACTTAATAAACACTCGCTCTGTAATTAAGTTCGAAACCTAGTAAATTTATTTTGACAAGTAGTAAAAAGTTACTTTCCTACCGAGCACCGTTTTGTTTAAACCGTAATCAGTGAAATTTAAATAAATTCACAGAGTTCATATTTATTAAGAATCATTCATTTTCTTCCATCATTGGTGAAGGAATTTTGATTTTCAAGGGGACCTTTGTCTACCGTACTAATTCAGTTTTAGGTCGGACACCCGACCCAGCCTTTTGGGAAGACGTATACGTTCAGAAGTGGACCCAAAGACCGCCTGAACGATAGTTTATCTTTTGGTGGCGCCCGAATCCGTTTTCTAACCGCTGAAACGAACTCCCGCTGTCCGTATCGTAACTTATAAGTAAAATTAATAAACATATTTCCCAAACGAGTCTTAATTTTTGTGTTGGACTTTGTTGAGGACAAGCTTCACTTGTCACCACCGAAAACCCATTACAGCTTTATAACGGTTTTTTTTTCACTGATTCTACTTACATTGGGTGGGTATCTATGTGAAGTTTAGTTTTTCTCTTTTTTCGGTACCGAAGTATGTAACAACTCTTTTTTGTGTTGTATAAAATATACCTCAATTTAGGATCTTTCCTTCATTTAGTTCTAAATACAAGAAAATTTTAATTATTGAGATATTGGTATGAGGTAGGCAACTTAATTTGCATATCTTCATAGTGCATACTTTCGTAAAGATTTATATTCCCATAAACAGTTTTCTAGTCATTTGAGTTGCGCACACATCGTGACTTAATTCTATGCGCAAAGGCATTGTGCGCATGACCTCTTCATCTACTTCGAAAGCCTCCATTTTTTTCACTTCCTGTTTAATGTCGAAGCAGACAGCTGCTTCTTTTTGATTTTTACCTAAATTTATGTGAAAGTGCCATCAAATTGGTGGTAAGATATATTTTTAATACATTTACATAAAATTAAAGCATTTGTTCTTTTTAAGCGCTTCCGTTACGTATTTTTTATACCATTTTTACTTTAATTACACTTTTATCATTACAATTTACAACGTAATTATATCTTAAGTACACATTTGATTTTATTGTTGCGTACAGTTTTATGATTGGCATTTTTTTTGAATGGATACTTTAATAATGCAATAAGAAGTGGATTTAAAAGTTTTAAGAAGAAATTTATACGGATTTTATAAAGATAAATTCAGTTTGGGGTGCGGCTGATAACATTGTCAAGATTGCACAATGATGACGTAAGAATGATTTCATGCAGGTTAACCGCTTCGTAATCATATTTAGATACTAGAGGTTGTCAAAAAGAAAAGTTTGTGTGCAAAAATTTCTAAGGTATTTATGTAGTGATTTAGTACTTTAAGCATAATTTTAAGACCTTCATTATTTCATCATTATATTTGATATTCCATAAACATAGTCTGTATATTGTTATTTTTTTATATTTTTATAAACTCGGTTTAATTGTTCGGCTATTATAAAAAACAATTTGGCGCCCGAGATAATTTCGTTAGTTTTACATTTTTTATTATTGATGGTAAGTGAATATAATCGAGCAGATCTAGTGGTAATTAAGGAAATCATTTTATTTGAACCCACCCTATTAATCAACCGACTGAGTCAAAGGCACAACTATAAGTGGTGTAAGGTTTGTATTTTTGGAGAACTTACTTTTTATTATTTAAAATTTGGTATACGTTACACCTACACACCTACGACACATCATTTTTATCACAAGTAGCCCCCAATTAGCAAAATTTTCTAACATTAACTGTAAAAAGTATTGGGTAGTAAGACTAAAATAGCTAAATAAAATTACCCACTTCATTATGTTAATTAATTTATCTTATAAAATTTCATTTCCTAATAATTTTAAGTTCCAATCCTTGTAAAGTTATGCAAATGACAATGTACATAAAACTAAACGGTTTCATCTCCTTTAGGACGCCGTGGCACATTCTAACTGAGAAATCTAAAAGCTACATAAGGACTTTCTTTTGAGTTATGGAAATCCCCCTATATTACACTAAAATCTTAACTAAACATTATGGTATATTTTTAAGAATTCACAATTCGGTTTAGCTGAGTTTACACTATACCGTAATGACGTTTATATTGAAAATATTCCGTTTATACGCATTCAGATCTTTATGTGCGACAACTTCTTTACGTTATAAGCGCGAATAATTTCAATCGATTTCACTTTGCGGTGTTATCGGTGGACGCTTCCATTTCTTACTTAACAGCAAGTTCGGTAGCAGCAGGAAAATCCAAAGCCGTGCAAATACCAAAAGCTTACGTAATATTTATACTCGTACCTATTTTTCGTTCGAAACTAATACTCTCCAGGTCCTATATTTTTATTCTTTAACCAAAGGTTTTATAATAACAGTATAGGCCCTTCCAGAAGTAACAGCAGAGTCATGTCAAATCCAACGATGGCGACTTTGAAAGTGTGTAAATTTGGCACCCCCTTGTATCTCTTTCAGCAAGTAAGATAGAAATAAAGTAAGAACTTGATACTGATAGATACTTTTACGTAGAACCGAAAGCCGTACGTAATTTTTCTATAATTATTGCCGTTTCTTCAAAATGGCACAACTTTCCTTTTTTAAATGGGACACTGTATTTGTTTGCAATTTGATTCCATTTGTCCTCAGCTTTACAAAAATATGTAAGACTCTATATGTCTTTTCAACATTAAGCTTAAAATGTATCCTATTTCAAATTTAAATTTTTGTTGGTTAGTCGGGGAGGAATCTGAAATAAAAATAATTCGGCTGTCAGATTTCAGAAGTTTGTATGTTTATGTCTGTTATTCTGATTATTTGGTTTAACACCTCTAATATTGTTAAGCTAATTGTTGAAAATTCGTTCGTTGTTAATTATGGCGGTGACTATAACATTTGGAAACGCAGAAAAATGTGACATGCTGTTTGCTGCATAAATCGCAACGAAAGTGCAGACGAAGCATTAGAAATGTATTTTCATAGGTGTCTATCTATCTATTTGGTTACTTTGACTGACAATTTACAAACAAATACGAGGGTTGCTATTTATGTATTGAGAATAGAAAGAATAAACAAATAAATTTCATGAAAAATACTTTTATTGCTTTTCAAAATAATCGCCTTTAAGATCTATACACTTTTGCATGTGATTGAACCACCCTTCAAAGCACTTTGTCCAGTCAGAAGATGGTAGCTCTAAAACATGCGTTTTGAAGGCCTCAACTGCTTTTTCGGGGGATGAAAATCGTTGTCCACGCAGTTTATCTTTAATTAGTGGGAACAAGAAGAAGTCATTGGATGCCAAGTCGGGGCTGTAAGGCGAATGACCCATCAATTCGATCTTTTGTGTGTCCAAATACTCGTTTGTTGCATGTGATGTGTGTGAGCTGGCATTGTCGTGATGCAAAATAATTCGTCGTTTTGGGTTGGTTTCTCTCAATTTACCGAAAACTTCAGGCAAACAAATGGCCGTATACCACGCTGAATTAACGGTACACAGTTACCACAGGACCGGTTTTCATGAAGAAAAACGCCACCATTTGCTTCTTAACGCTTCGAGAACGAACAACTTTTGTTGGTTTTGCTTCATATTGAAACACCCAAACTATGGACTGGCCTTTTCTTTCTGGATCATACGCATAAATCCACGACTCGTCACCTGTGACGATGTTGTATACCGCTTTGGATGTACCACAGTTGTATTTTGAAATTATTTTACGGCACCAACCGACACGAGCATTTTTTTGAGCATCTGTCAACAAATGTGGAATCCAACGTGCACACAGCTTCCGAACACACAAATTTTCGTGCATAATCTCATGTATGCTGGTCATACTAATGCTTAGACATCTCTCGATTTGGTGATATGTCACATGACGATCTTCTTCAATTAGTTTTCGCACCGCATCGATATTTTCCGGCACAACGACTGATTTTGGACGACCTTCTTTAACTTCATCCGTGAGTGAACTACGTCCACGTTTGAATTCAGTGTACCAGCGATATACAGTGGATGTGGATGGCGCTTCATCGTCAAAATTGAATTCAGTTGATTGATGCATTGTTCTTGAGTTAGACCATGTCGAAGGTCATAATAAATCATAGCTCGTATATGTCATAGATATCATTTTCTAGTATACCATTGGCAAAAACCTGCTCGCCGCTCCTGATCAGCTGGTGAAACTCGTTCTTATTTAAAACGAATTATGCTGTAGAATTTGCTATACTAGTACGATGCTCAATTTGCCTTGTCGATATTTCAGGGTTTTCAATAACGGCTTTAGTTTTTTCGTCATCAGATTGTTTTGACGGGATAGAACAGGTTTCGTGAATGAACCAAATTCTTTTAAATTAGATTCCAAACGTCTAAAAATGGATTTACCAGGTTGCCTTCGTTCAGGATATTTATCGAAATACATCAGCTCAGTAACTAAAAAAATTCTGTTGGACAAGATGTAGCATGTCAACATATCGAAATTTTCTTCGTTTGTAAAATTTCGTCTTTCCATACATACACTTATTGATTAATTATAATTATAAATTAACTAAATAAAACCAAAAAAAAAACAACCCACGAAGTAATGGTAATAAAAACAACAAATACGTACAATTCAAATAACAACAACGGTCTCAACGCAATAAAACTAAGTAAAACGGTTTTCAACAAAATTATTTTAAACAAGTGTTATTTTATCCATAGCCTTCTAATATTAACTGATATATGAAAAATGTAAAAATGAAAATCCGAATTTTTCGGCTTCAAAACTATAATAGTTAATTTCGTAACAAAAATACTATCGAATACAGGGTGTTTCGTTGGTTGCGGAGCTATAAGTAAATAAAGTTGATGGTAGTTTTTCGTAGACGAAACGTTGAATAAAAATTTGAAAACGCCATGTAATAGAATTCAAAAACCTTTGGTTTTCAGAAATATTTTAGAATAAATGTAGGCATTACGAAAAATGAAAACCCAAAAATCACATTTCGTTTTAAATTTCAAAAACGATACATGATAATCAACTTTTGAAAACTACATGTGAACATGCCCTAAATTATACAACTTTTCTCTAATTTAACCGCCTTCGTGTCTTTTACCGTTTTCAAGATCCCCATGCTGTTCATGCTTATCTTGAGCACGCTTATATATATATATATATATATATATATATATATATATATATATATATATATATATATATATATATATATATATATATATATATATATATAGTAGGTGATCCAATTATTACCATGCTCTTATTAATGCCATCTCTACTAAAATCGCGAGTTTGTAACATATGTCGTAGGTGACGCTGTCAGTATGTCTGTTACTACAAACGAACGCTGTAAAATGATATAGGTTCACCCAGTCCGTAACCAAGCTCGCACTAGAGTACTTACTATTTTGTGCAATATCATTATAACAACGTGCATAAGTGAAGTGAGGTTTAACTGTGTTTCCACGCAATTATATTTCAAATTGGAAACGTTTTACGGTAGATACAAGCCTATACTTTCATAGTCCATATTGTGTTTTATTCAATATGAAAACAACAACGCCATTAATCGGAATTTTCGTTTATGTAATTCTAATTCATAATATTGTCTTTGTAAACAAGTTCCAAATGTTGCCATGGCAATAATAGGGACAAGCTACAACTTAGACTGTAACATAATTTCCCATTTATGAAAGCTTCATTTTCTACAGAATGCCGCAAAAGAAGAGAGCTGAATGGTCAGTGGAGAATTTTCAAAAAGCGTTAGAAGTTGTGATAGCTGGAATGAGCATCAGCGAACCTTCGAAACAATATCAAGTTTCCCGAACGACACTGAACGACACTTGGCCTACATTATAAAACTCGAAATTCGCGTAAACGCCTTGGAAGAAAAACTGTTTTGAATCCCAAACAAGATAGAGATCTAGTAACAACGATTCACAAATTGGCAGAGATAGGTCTGCCGTTAACAAAATGGTTAAAAAAAGCGTTTATTTGTATGTGAGTGCACTGAAAATTCCTACACCTTTTTCGAAATCATCTGAAATGGCAGGACGGAAGTGGCTTAAATTGTTTTTTGCAAGACATTCCGATGTAGCCAGGTGCAAAGCTCAACAGATGAATCCAGCCCGAGCCCAAAAAATGAAACGCGTGGTTTTAACTGATTATTTCATAAAATTAAGTGTTAATAAAATTAGCATTGTTCGATAAACCTGGCAATGTGTACAATATGGACGAAAAATGTTGTTGTCTAACGATTCACAAACACCAGACTGTTTTAACAAAAAGGTGCTAAGCGTGTGCACATGACTGCTCCAGAGCACGGGGAAAACGTTAGTATTGTAGCCTGTGGAAATGCTCTGGTGCAGGCAATACCACCATTTATTTTCTTTAAAGGAAAACGGTTTAAATCTGAATGGGGCGATCATTTACCTCCAGGATCATCCGCAATGGTGACAGCGAACGAAAGCATGACATCTGAATCGTTTATTCATTGGCTCGAATATTTTGAAAAGTACAGGAATAAGGCCCTCTTAATATTCGATGGAGCAAAATCGCGATTAGACATCAATATTGCTGAAGCTGCAGAAAATCATGAGATTACCTTGCTTCAAAACATACTATCTAGATTCCAAGCCACAGGTATTTTCCCGTTTGACCCGGAGGTCATACCTGAATCCGGTTTTGCACCAAGTCTTGTAACACATGTCGAAGAAAAAACATGCAGCACATAGAAAACAAGGATGGTCATGTCAGTTCTCCAACTTTTATAACTAACAACACTAAGGATACGCAATCCAGTCAAATGCCAAGTACAAGTGGAATAAATTCATCGAAAAGCATACCAACGAAAAAAATCAATACAACAAAAAAAAAATCATCCTCCGATACCGAGTCGTCTTTAGGGTCGGAGTTTAGTGTCTATGCTTCTTCATCTGACGATATAAATAATGATGACGACTTTACACCAAAGCCTCCGAAGAGTACAAAGAAAATACTATGCACCGAAAAAATACGAATACAGCACACTCTACTCCTGATAAAGATAATCCAAATAGATCTTTCAAGGATATGGGCTTCTTAGTTATCCGCGACAAAACGGAAACCAGTACACAATAGCAGAGCTCAAGAAGTAACAAAAGCGTTATTTTCGGCATCATCGAAAAAGTGCCCAAAAATGAAAATACAAAACTCAGTGGCAAACAGGTACAGAAGTCAAAAAACCACGTCAAAGAAAATGAAGTAAGCAACGAAAATCGTCAAGTTGGTATGCGAGTATGTTCCGTATGCAAACGATATGTTCATGAAGAGTGCGTGGGTCTCGCCAAAGCTGATAAAGATATTTTTATGTGCCCATATTGTG
The DNA here is from genome assembly GCA_036346205.1 of Vesta saturnalis. NCBI lineage: Eukaryota > Metazoa > Arthropoda > Insecta > Coleoptera > Lampyridae > Vesta > Vesta saturnalis. Next base: position 379,793 of record JARFJB010002525.1, read on the forward strand.
TATAAAAACAAGTGTGGCAATATATAGAGCACTAGGTCCTAATATTCTCAGTATTTGACATTTTAAAAAATATGTTTTTACATTTTAAGTTATCACATTTTTTATATTTTCCAAGGTTTATATTGTGGACATTATAACTATTGCATACGTGGTAATGTTACAGATTATTAAAATTGAAATTTACTATAATAAATAATAAAATGTTTTAACATGGCAATATTTCGCTCACTTACCATATATGTATATATATATATATATATATATATATATATATATATATATATATATATATATATATATATATATAATACCGTATCCAAGATAAGGATGCCCACTATGGGGATCTCGGAAACGGTAAGAGATGGAAGGTCGGTTAAATGGAACAAAAGTTACGCATTTGAGAGGATGTATTTATGGTCTTTGTAGAACTTGAATATCTCTTTTAGTTTTTGAGATATTTGAATTTTCTGATTTTAGTTTTTATTTTTTTCTGACCTTATTTGAAGAGCTATCAAGAAAAGAAGAGCACATTTTCATTGTCATTTTTCTAGCTCTACTTAATGCATTTACTCAATTTTTGATACAACGTTTCGTTTGTTAGCAACCATTAAATGCACGAAAAAATTATTTTTTCCATATTTAAATTCTCTCCTTGATTCTGAATTCAACGATATATCACACTTTATATTTTTGATACGTTTCGGATGAGAAAATTCATATTCAATGTAAAACATCGAAAACGTACAGTTAAAACTAATACTAGAAACATTAGAAAACCGTAAAATTATTATAAAATAATGTTTTCTCATTTTCTAATGCCTATTGAATAATACTATTAATTAAACAGTTAAAATACATCTTCCGTCTTACTGATGCATTTGATAACAATAAGTTGGCTTTGCATTTTGTTTACCTACCTGTCATAATTGATTGTTGTCCGTATTACGTTTGTTTGGTTGTCTTTGAGTTAATTACATTTTGTGTTACCTAAAATCAATATGGTAGAAGTACATTTTCAAATAATAAAAAATTCGTATACTGACGTGTTACATTTTGTATCAACGTAATTGTTCTGAAGCCGAAATAATGTATTTAAACAAATATCCAGAAAGGCGTCAACCTCTCAAAAGAACTTTTCGCACTTAGCAGTTAATCTAAAAGAATATGGTGCGTTCAAAAAATCTGTAAAATCTCGCAAAAAACCTTGCAATCAAGAGAAAGCCAATACTGTTTTATTAGCTGTAATGGAAAATCCAGAGGTTTCTACTAGGTAAATTGAAGAGGCAACTGGCATAGCCCATTCCACATCTCATTATGTTCTAAAGAAGGAGAAAGTACATCCATATAAATTTAGAATTTGCCATGGACTTCGACCAGGTGACCCAGAAAGACGTAGAATATTTTTCGAATGGTATACACGTCAATCTCAAAACAATGAATGTTTTCCGAATAAAATAATATGGTCCGATGAAAATATGGTTAATAATAATGGAATTTTAATCGTAGAAATGCTCATTATTGGGCAAGAGTAAATCCACGTCTGAACAAAACCGCCAAACACCAACACCTTTTCGGATTTAATATGAGGGCTGCTATATTCGGTACTGAATTAACGTCCTTTCATTTACCACGAGTCCTTAAATTCTGAACGTTACCAAATTATACTCCAAAATGAATTAGAGATAGCTTTGAATAATTTGCTTTTCAAGAAGTTGAAGGTTGTTGGTTTATGCAGGACGGTGCCCCAGCACATAATTCCAGAGTTGTCAGAGAATACCTGTCAGTTAGATTTCCAGAAAGATGTATTGGCACTCATGCAAATGTACTGTGACCAGCCCATTCTCCAGATATAACACCTTTGGATTTTTCTTTGGGGATACATTAAAAATTACATTTATGGAAACGATATTGAAAACGAAGAATTTTACAAAGATTAGTTCTCGAAGCGTTTGCTAGTATTACTCCTCAAATGCTGAAGAATGTTTTAGATGCTACAGTTAGAAGATGCTATTTATGTTTACGGAATAACGGGAATCTTTTGAAAATCTTTTGTGAGTTTGTTAACCTTTAAAATAAATTTTTTTATTTGTCTATCATTTAAAATTACAAAACATAATTTTATAATAATTTTACGGTTTTCTAATGTTTCTAGTATTAGTTTTAACTGTACGTTTTCGATGTTTTACATGAATATGAATTTCTCATCCGAAACGTATCAAAAATATAAAGTGTGATATATCGTTGAATTCAGATCAAGGGAGAGTTTAAATATGGCAAAAATAATTTTTCGTGTATTTAAAAAATAAAGTTGATGATGGTTGCTAACAAAGAAACGTTGTATCAGAAATTGAGTAAAAGCATTAAGTAGAGCTAAAAAGTGGTAGCTCTTCAAATAAGGTCAGAAAAAATAAAACGAAAATCAGAAAATTCTATTTTTTTCAAATATCTCAAAAACTAAAATTGATAGTCAAGTTCTACAAAGACCATAAACACATCCTCTGAAATGCGTAACTTTTGTTCTATTTAACCGACCTTCCATCTCTTACCGTTTCCGAGAACCCCATAGTGGGCATCCTTATGTTGGACACGCTATATATATATATATATATATATATATATATATATATATATATATATATATATATATGTTTTATTCAAACTGCTGTAAGGAAAAATAAATTAAAAAAATTTAGTACATTGAAAATATGTTAATTTACTTTACAACAATTCATGGGCCATTAAAATTTATATTTGGTAATATGAATATTTGTAATTCTGAGATATTAAAATAAAGATAGGTAAAGTGACTAATTAATTTATGCTTATCAATCTGTTTCGAAATTCCTGTATATTATTTAATTTTCTTGTTTATTCATTCTACAATAATCAACATTGAATACAGTTAGTAGATTACGCATTGGATATCGTTAGATTACTGCGATTAACACACTAATGTTATAACGTTTTGAATTTGATAATTTTGTAAATCTTTATTTAACTTACCCAGTTTTCAGAATTTCCTGAATTTCAGGTAAAAGAGGATCTCTATCACTATATATTTCAGGTAATACATTTCGTAGTGTATAGTATTGATCAATTTTAGACTTTGTCTTCTCGTAGCTAAATTTAGAGCCCCTCAGAAAATTTAAAATCCACTTGTCTTCTAAAAGTGAAGCAAAATTAGATAATTAAAACCTTTAAATACAAAATTTAATAAAGACGGACAAGGTGAAGATCTTACCTATTCTTGCGTTTAAATGAGGCTGTTTTAAAATCCATTCTTTAATGTTATTAATGTCATCTTGTACACGAGCCGGATTTTCGTTCAATACACGGCATACTTTTCTACTAAGGGCTTTGTTTAGTGACATGATGCATTCAAATCACACTGGTGTATTGTCTCACATATGCTTCACTTTTATGAGATACGAGTGTACAATGTCTAATTTAGTAACTAATTATACATCATTAACGTATACCTAATAGTATGTCAATGAACATTACTAGATTTATTTAGCCTTGCTAAAATGTTAATATTGAAATGTTGTGTTTACTACTTTCACAGACTTATATTATAAATCCTAAGTGTTAGCACGATTAACCTTATCAAATCATGTCTAACCATCTATTGTAAATGGTTATGATTTATAAATTATTCTTTAAATATTTATCTGTACGAGTTCTTGGGCTGATAACTATGTATGTTTACATTGTATTCCTTCTATAATTGATCGGTTTAATGTTTAATGTGTAAGTTTTAAAATTTTAGTTTAATTTACGAAAGAATTGATAAATTGTAACAAAATTATTATGAATTAATTGTTCTATATATCAGTATAATTTAATTACTTTGGTGCTTTCCCAAACTTGAGATTGATTTTTCGATGTATTGTGTAGTTAAAATAAACTATTAAGGACTAAGGTTTACAATTTGAAAAATTTGGGCTGTCACTATTAAGTTATTTAAAGAAGAATTAAAGACTTTTCTATCGTCCACAGTACAGTACTTATTTGAATACCAATTTTTATTTAAACCTGTTAATAAAAAAATAAGTGGCGCAGCCCTTAAGAGAATATACTTTGCTAAATTATAAAGGCAACAAGAGGTACCTTCAACAACACCTTAATAGTATTATTATGTAAATCGTTGAATAGTAAATACAGCAGTACAATGACCTAAATATTTGGCATTAAAAAGTTAGAAAACATACAACGCCTTGCATTATGATAATTAATTTAATTTATAATTACGCGTTTTGAGAATTTCATTTAGTAGGAACAATTTCGAATACCCCTTTACTATCGTTATTGACACAGAAAAAAACGATAAAGATCATATTATTATACTACATCGATGCGTTTCACATAGACTCATTCAAGGCAGTGGAGTTTGAATAGTAACTCATGTATACTCTATTCTATCTTATTTTGCTTAGAGTAGGCCATGCTATTTTTTTCTGTAGTGGTATTCCTATTTGTCAAAATGACAAGACGTCAATTGACGCCGTCTTGTCAAAAGTAATCGTCTTGTGTTGCTTACTTATGTAACACATATTATGACTCATATTGAATTAATAATAATGTGTTAAGAAAATGCCAACTATCCAAAATATCATAACGGTGACCTCAGAATTTAAAGTCGATATATTTTGGTAGACGCTCAAAATTTGAGTTTTGATATTTCACCTTTGGGAAAGATGTACAACCACTAATTTGATAAATTAATTCAATAAATGAATATTTTACTTTAGACAAATTTTAACACCACGTTAAAACAGATTTCGATTTTCATGGGCGCCAAACGACGATATTTAGCATTTAGAAACCAATGGGTTACAAACAGAAATGTGTCAATACACAGAAAATTTTATGTTGTAGCCAAAATGAAGTTTTGTAAGAAAATGTATGCACTTGCAAAGTTCAGGTCAAGATGTCAGATCTGTGTATCTAGACGGGACGTGGATTTATCAAAATGGTTCTAATATTCATCCTTGGGTGCATGATTCTGACCTCAAAAGTAATTCATCCAAAACTAAAAGTGAGGGTAAAGGGTATAACATTTTACATGCGTAGTGTAATTTAGGATTTTTGCAAAACCTGAAATATTCACTCGATTCGAGGAACGTAGATCGGGATTATCATAAAACTATCCCCGGTTTTAAAATTTGTTGATTAATTGATTCGGAACTTGTGAAGTGGTTATGGATAACGCATCATAGCATTCGATGCGTTTAGGCAAGCTTCCCTCATTTTCTAGTAAGAAAAATAAGCTGCAGGAGTGGTTGGTTACGGACGGGGTTGAAATTGAGGGCAAAATTACAAAAAAAGCAACTGTGGAACAAAATTTCCTTCTTAAGTCCAGAAGCAAATGTACTTGGCAATACTTTGACTAAGCACGGATATGAAGTCTTACGATTGCCTCCTTACCATTGTAAATGTTCAAAAAAATTTATTCGCTGTTTAATTGCGCGTCGTATAAAAAAAATTGCATGGAACATAGTAAATCGATACGTTTAAGGTCTACATGCTGGTAATCTTATATGCTTCATAAATATTTGACAGAAAACCAGGAAACTAGAAATCAAAACAAGCGTAATACCAAATTTTAGGTAAGTATTGTGGGACTGGAGTTATCGTGGATAAAACCGTACATCTTCACACACACGCGCGCACGCGTGCACGTACAGATACATCTACACACGCACACTCACGCATACACATGCACACATACGCGTACATACACACTCACACTCACACAGCACACACACACACACACACACACACACACACACACACACACACACACACACACACACACACACACACACACATACACACGCAAACACACACACACACACACACACACATACAACATACACATACACATACATGAATACATACACATACATACACATATACTATACACATACACATACACACACATACACACACACACACACACACACAACACACACACACACACACACACAACACACACACACACACACACACACACACACACACATATACATATATCACATATACACATAACATACTACATACACATACATACATACACATACATATACACACATACATATACATATACAATAATACACATACATATATACATATACACATATACATAATATAATATATACACATATATATAACATACATATACATACACATACATATACATACACATACATACACATACATACACATACACATACACATACATATACTACACATACACATATACTATACATATACATACTACATACACATACACATATCACATACACATATCATATACATATACACACATACACTACACACTACACACACACACACACACACACACACACACACACACACACACATCAACACGTCACGATACACGTCACGTACACGTACACGTACACAGTACATACGTACACGTACACGTACACGTCACGTACACGTACACGTACACGTACACGTACACGTGCACGTACACGTACGTCACGTACACGTACAATACATCATACAATACATATACACATACACATACACATATACATACATACACATACACATAACATACTACATACACATACACATACATACATACACATACACATAACACATACACATACACATACACATACACATACACATACACATACATACACATCACATACACATACATTCATATACACATACATACACTACAATACATACACATACAACACATACACATACACATACACATCACATACACATACACACACACACATACACATACACATACACGTACATACATACACATCACGTACACGTACACTACACATCACACACACACACACACACACACACACAACACATACACAATACACATATACATACACTACTCATACACATACATACAACATACACATACACATACACATCACACACATACATACACATACACATACACATCACATGCACTCACAGTTCAAGTCACAATTCAGATCTGTGTATCTAGACACGTGGATTTATCAAACATGGTTCTAATATCATCCTTGGTCATGCATTCTGACCTCAAAAGTACATCATCCAAAACTAAAAGTGAGTCAAGTATAACATTTTACATGCGTAGCTGTAAGTTTAGGATTTGTCAAACCTGAAATATTCACTCGATTCGAGGACACGTAGATCAATTCATCACTAAACTATCGTTTTAAATAGTGATTAATTCATTCCTATCAAAACACGTCGGAAATGTGACGTGAACGTACCTATAGAGATAACGCATCATATCACTCGATGCGTTTACAAGCTTCCCTCATTTTCTATAGAAAAATAAGCTGCAGGAGTGGTTGGTTACGACGGGGTTGACAATTGAGGCAAATTACAAAAGCAACTGTGGATACAAAATTTCCTTCTTAAGTCCGATAGCAAATGTACTTGGCAATACTTGACTAAGCACGGATATGAAGTCTTACGATTGCCTCCTTACACATTGTAAATGTTCAAAACAATTTATTCGCTGTTTAATTCGCGTCGTATAAAAAAAATTGCATGGAACATAGTAAATCGATACGTTTAACTACATGCTGGTAATCTTATATGCTTCATAAATATTTGACAGAAAACCAGGAAACTAGCAATCAAACAAGCGTAATACAAATTTTAGTAAGTATTGTACTGTATCGTGGATAAATAATACATATAATTTATACTACATTCTAATAAATAATAACATATATACAATACATAAATAATAACATAAAAATTATAAATATAATATAAATATAAATAATACACATATAATATAAATAAAATATAAATAACATATATAAAATACATACACAACATCAAACAATACACCTTACTCTCAGTCACATGTACCACACCATACACCACACAACACACACACTACATAACTAACTAAATTACATACTACATACATATACTATAACATACACACTACACAACACACACTAACCAAATATAAACACTATCACACACAATCAAACACTCATATCGACCCAAAGACACACAAAAAACAATACACACAAAAGAACCTAAATAATCGACAAACAACACATACAATAGACACCACAAAAACCAAAACGATAAGCATCACACATGCACACATTAAAAAAAATCAGTTACACAGCCATACAGCACGACATCCTATCCCATGACTCATACTACAATTATCTCCTCATAACAAAATATCCTATTAAATATAATATAAATCATATATAATCACAATCCTATACAAAAACCAAAAAAACAACTTACAATTATATATATACTATAAACAATATTATATACATATAATAATAATAATAATACACATACATAATAAAAAATAAAAAAAAAAAATATATAAACAAAATACACAAAAAACATAAAACAACACACACACACATATACAATATACACACTACAATTAAATAAATAATAATAATAAATATACAACAACACAAAAAACAAAAATAAAAAAACAACAAAAACACACACATATATTATAATATTACTACATACTACAACTATATAATATATATTATATATAACTAATATACATCATAAAATAAAAAACATAATATAACATATAACATATAAATAAATATAATACACATAAATAACATATAATAATATATAAAATAATATAATATAATAAAAATAAATACATAAATAATTATAATTATATACTAAAACACCACCACCACACACCACCCACCACACACACACGTACACGTTATTGCACACGTCACGTACGTACGTCACGTACGTCACGTAACGTCACGTACAGTAACTATACTACATACTAATACATCAATATCATATAATCATAATATAATAATATATAAATAATAATAATATAAATAAACCGTAATCTTAACACACGCACGTCACATCATATACAATATATCATATATCATACATATGATATATATACATCACTACACACACACATCACAATACAATACATACTACATACATACACATCACATCACATACATACAACACACATACACTACAACATCACACATACACACACATCACACACACACACACACTACACACACACACTCATATAACTATATACATATGATATACATACAATACACGTATCACATACACGTACATACACATACACACACACACACACACACACACACACACACACACACTACACACACACACACTACACATACACACACTACACACACACACACACACATACACACATACACATACATACACATACAATATACATACACATACATATACACATACAGTCATCACATACATGCAATCATCACAATCAATCATACAACACGTATATCAATAATGTATCATAATATTCATACCATGCATATCATACACTACACATACATCACACACATACACAACATAACATATAACATTACACGATTAATTAGATTACAACCATGACATATATCACACATCGAGACACGTACATCATTATACAATACACGTTATACACATACTAGTGCATACTACATACATTCACGCTATCAAGACACACACATGCACATAGACACGCATCACATCACTCACGTTACAGCTCACTCCACGTACACATACACGTGCAGACGTAGCGTACACGTACACATACATACACAATACACATACACATACACAACATCTACTAACGTACACAACACACAGTACATACATACAATACATACACATACACACGACTACAACACTACATCACTACACATACCATACAATGCACATACACACTACATCATACATACACTACATCACATAACATACATCATACACTATACATACATACGTACACATAACATACACGTAATCTATATACATATCAATACACATAATACAATACACATATACACATACACACATACATACAATACACATACATAATATCAGATACACATACTACAATACACACACGTACACTCACACACACACATACACTACACTACATACACACACACACATCACATCACACACGTACACATACACACACACTACACATACAACACATACACTACACTACACATACATCACACACACACACACACACACACTACACACTATACTACATACACACATACACACACACACACTACACATACACTACACATACACATAACATCATACATATATACACATACATATACTATACATACACATATCACAATATATCACATCATACACTAACACATGCACACACACACACACACACACACACACACATACACACATACGTACACGTACGTATACACTACACGTACACATACACTACACGTACACTGACACACACATACACGTACACGTACACGTAATACATATCATATACTACACGTACATAATAACATACATACATACATACACATACACTACATCACATCAAACATGTACTATATACACATCATACACATACATACATATACAACAATACACAACATATACTATATAATATACATACATAACATATACATACACATATATACTACACATATATAATACATATATATATACATACATATAAATAAAAACATATACATATATACACATATACATATAACATACACAACATATACTACATATACATAATACACTACACACACACAACACACACACACATACACATACACACAATAACTACACATACACACGTACATTACACGTACACTACACTACACATACATATACGTACAGTAATATATACATACACATACATTACACATACTACATAAATAACATACACATATATACATATAATAATATATATAAATATATATATATAATATATATAATATATATATAAATACACATAAATGTATACATTCAAAGTTCATCAAGATGTCAGATCTGTGCATCTAGACACGTGGATTTACAAAATGGTTCATATCATCCTGCATACACCTCAGTAACATCCAAAACTAAAATGAGGTAATATAACATTACATCGCATTAATTTATAAACCTGAAATATCACTGATTCAGGAACGTAGATCATTACAACAAACATCGTTTTAAAATTGATTAATTCATTCGCCTACACAGAACTCGAAATTGTGACTGTATGGATAACGCATCATATCACTATCGTTTACAACTTCCCTCATCATACAAAAAATAACTGCAAGTGTTACACTAAATTACCAAATTACAAAAAGCAACTGGAACAAAATTTCTCTTAAGTCCAGAACAAATATACTGGCATACTATAACACATATAAGTACATTGCCTCCTACCATTGTAAATGTTCAAAAATTTATCGCTGTTTAATTGCCGTCGTATAAAAAAATGCATGAACATAGTAAATCGATACGTTTAACACATGCTGGTAATCTATATGCTTCATAAATATTTGACAGAAAACCAGGAAACTAAAATCAAAACAAGCGTAATACCAATTTTAGTAAGTATTGACTACGTGATAAAACCGTACATCTTCAACACGCGCGCACGCGTACAGATACACTACACGCACACTCACGCATATACATGACACATCGATACACTACACATCACATACACGCACACATACACAACACTACACATCACACACACATACACACACGACACACACACACACACGTACATACAACACATACACAACACTACACTTACACATACACATACACATACCATACACATACACATACACTACACACACAACACACATACACATCACACACACACATACACACACACACACACACACACATACACAACACATACACTACACATACACACATATACACACATACATACACATACATACACATACACATACACACACACACAACACATACACAATACACATACACACACAACACACATACACAACACACACACATACACATACACAACACATACACTACACATACACATACACATACATACACATACACACACACACATCACATAACACATACACATACACATACACATACAATACACATAACATACACATCACATACACTACACACACACACATACACATACACATACACATACACACACATCACACATACACATACATACATACACATACATACACATACACATACACACACACACATACACATCACATCACATACACATACACAATACATACACATACACATACACATACAACACATACACATACACATTCACATTACACATACACACACACACACACAACACACACTACACACACATACACACGTACAGTACACACGTACACGTACACACGTACACGTACAACGTACACGTACACTACACATACATACACATACAATACATACACATACAATACATACATCATATATACAACACATACACATACACAACACTACATACTATACATACACATACACATACACATACTACACATACATACACATACACATATACACATACACATACACATACTACTACATACACATTACATACTACAATACATACACATATATACATACATACATATCACATACATACACATACACATATACACATACACACAACATATACATACACATACACACACACACACGTACATACACACCATACACACACACACACATACACTACATACACATACATACAATATATAACGATACGTACACATATACTACATACACACACATACACAACACACTACACATACACATACATACACATATACACATACACATACATACACTACATACACATACATACACATACACATAACATACACATACACACATACACATACACATACACATACACATACAATACACATACACATACTACACATACACATACATACACAACACACACATATACACATCACATACATACACTACATATACAACACACACACACAACACACTACACACACACACACACTACACTACACTACATACACACACTACACTACAACATACACATACATCAACATAACATCACATACACATACACATACACATACACATACACATACACATACACATACACATACACATACATCACATACACATACACATACATACACATACACATACATACACATACACATACACATACACATACACATACACATACACATACACACACACTACACACCACATACACACACACACACATCACTACACACTACACACTACACTACACATACTACACTACACATACACAGTACACGACACTACACACACTACACGACACGACTACACACACAGCATCACTCACTACACTACACAGTACACTACATACACATACAACACATACAACACTACTACACACATACACTACACACACTACACTACACACACACACACTACACACATACACAACCAACACATACACAACACACACATACACACACATACACACAACACACATACACATCACACATACACACACAACACATACACATACACATACACACACACATACACAATACACACACTTAGCAGCTCACTCACACACATACAACACTACACGTACACGTACACCACGTACACCATACATACGTACACACTACACGCACTACACCACCATACAGTACGACACGTACACGTACACGTACTACGTACACGTACACACGTAACTACACACGTACACACATACGTAACAGCACACGTACACGTACACACTACACGACACGACACGACACGCACACGTACACACTACACGACAACACACGTACACTCACGTACGCACGTCACACACACAGCACACACACACATCACACACACATCACATCACATAACACATACACATACATATATCACAACATACACAATACACATACACATACATACATCACATACATATAACATACACATACATACATACACTACATACACACACATACACATACACACATACACATGCACACTACACTAGCACACTACACATACACGTACACGTTATGTCACGTCACTAACACACGTACATACGTACACGTACACACACGTACAGTAGCACACTACACTGACACGTCGTACCTACGTACACGTACAACGTACGTACACGCACACGTACACGTACACGTACACAGCCGTACACGTACACGTGCATACGTACACTACGATCTACACGTACACGTACACGTCACACATACAACGTACTCTACTACCTACACGTACACGATACATGACACATACACTGTACCGTCACATCACTACATACACTTACACGTACAACACACACTACACTACACACACTACACAGCTACCGCACATCCACTACACACATACAACATACACACACCATCACACACATCACATTCATAACACATCACCATCACAGACCATACACAGATCACACACAACAACACATACACACATCACACACCACTACACACATACATCATGACACACACACACATCACATGCATCTACATCACACGTACACACTACACACAGCACAACATACAGCACACATACGACACCAACACATACACATACACACTACGAACATCACGCACACACACTACATACACACTACACATCACTACTACACTACACGTACACGACACACGTACACACACGGCGGACACCACACACCAACACACTACACTACATGCACGTACAGACACTACAGCACGTACAGCACACACACACAACACGTACACTACAACTACACATACACAACATTACACACGACACTACACATACAACTACACATCACACTACACATCACATACACAACACACACAGCACATCACGAACACACACACATCACACACACTACACATCACACATACAACACATAACACATACACAACATCACACACCACACACACAGCACACTTCGACGTCACGTTACCTTCACGATGAGCACTGGTTATGACATATCGACACGCATCTTTACACTTTTATTTTCGACACACGAGTTTGCGATTATACTACTTGTACATGCTTTATGAGGACTGGCTTGGGTTTTAATCGTAGGTATCCCAAATAATGACGTGTTTAATCCAAAATCTATATCGTCTATTTCATTGTTTATACTTATGCTATTTTAATCTATACGTATTAGGATGTATAGTTCCCATGAAATTAATTTTTTATTATTTTCATTTCTTGTACATTTCTTATAAATATTCTAAGCTCTATTATGATTACAGATGGGAAATGTGGCGGCACACTTATTGCTGTATACGTTTCAAAATTCTTGTTATACAATTCTCACAATTTTAGAAAAAAATTCCTGTTGGTGCATTTAATCATTCTAGGATTTTCATTTGTTCTAGTTCTGCAATTTATTAACAAAACTGTTCTCATTAGTCTTTGTTAGATTCCATAACAGTATCGCCTTATTCTAGTTCTTGAAACAATAATTTTGATACGGTTAGATACCCGTAATACGAACCTTAACGGTGCCAATAACAACGAGTTCTCCCAGGATATGCATCTATGTGACAACTCCCGCTTGAACTATGTAAGCGTTGAAGTAAATGGTATACATAGTGTTACTAAAGACCATTGAATCATATATTTAGTGCATAATATATCTACAACAAACTCATTCAGCTATGTAAGACAATTTCTAAAAAACCTCAGACTCGACCAAAATGCACACACAATATGCAAAAATTCCAGTCGGTACGAGGACCCTACATCTTTCTGTAATGGCATGGTCCTCGGTAGTGCAGTGTGTAACAGGTCCTTTTAAATTATTGACAAATCTTGATCCTCTGTAGCGATGGTGCGTAGAAAAACACGAAATGTTTTATTAGTGCTCCACGCTATAAAGAATCTAGAAGTAAGTTCAATGAATGAAAACTGGTAAATACACCAACCTATGTGGGCTCTCATATCTTTATACCACTGCCTACCGAAAGCATTGAAAGTTACCTAGCGCATATTCAAAGTACAATATATTTACAGAAAACATTTTCTGATCTGTAGTTAAAAGCCACAAACTGGGTACAAACGGGCGGACAGTGCGGAAGCAGACACATTTTTCTAAATACTTAGTCGAATATGATTTTTAAGACTAGACCAATAGGCAAGCTAGTAAGAGCATACAGAGCGATTGGTACGGGACCGTACAAGTTTTGTACAATTTGATATAAATAGACGATATATATTATTAAAGGAAGGTTCTCTCAAGTCGTTTGTGTGTATATATTACTAATATGTATGCTTTATGCGGTTTTCAAGTAAATAGGTTTTTTTTTTAATTTAAGCGAGCAGAAAGTGGATGCATTTTTAAGTAAAGAAAAAAAAACATTTTGCACCAACTTTCACTCAAGAAAATTAAGCAATCCATTTTTTAAAACATTAGTAAAAGAATATTGCAACAAACGTTTCCTTCGTTAAGCTACGCCTAAAGAAAGATATACAAATCCTTAGTTTGTAATGGACGAAACCTGTGATGTTTACGGTACACATTCATATAACAAAATCAATGGTAAAATTGACCAAATGACTCGTGAGTGCTTTTAAACAAACGTTTAAATCAGATAACGTCAAAAGCTCAATATTTATTCACGAGGGCGTAAATGATTTATATTTACCAGAAGCGATTCTTTTTGACGCAACTTTTATTTTATTAATTACAAAATCTTTTAATTGAAATCTGTAGATTTACCTTCTCTAAGCACATGCTCGTATTTTTTCCCATAAAGATGATTACCTCTAAAACTTTAACGATGTGTCATACCTTATAAAGTTAAGTTACAATTGAAAGATAAAATAATGTAGTAATGTACTTAGTTTTTCGTTTGAAATCAGATACCTATGCCCGGTAAAACCGAAATGCTCCGCTATTCTAGCTGAACTTGCCAAATTTGGCAACAAAAGACAAAGTTTGTTTTTGTACACCTAGTAGTTCTCTGTTGCCTTTTGGTACCCACATGAAATTATTTTATGTTTATAGTGTCGTCTTTTCTGTTGCATATACTGTCGAAATTAGGTAATATTTTATTAAAACGATCATTCCTTTTTTACTTACTTAGGATAGTTTCGATTGTTGCAGAGAAATTTAAGAACCGTTTTGACTGGAAGTGGCACCATAAAATTTTGATTTGGCAAAACCGCATTGAAATTGAAAATAATTGTAATAAGTAAGATATACAGGGCCGGTTTTGGACCAGTTCAAGGTCACTCGCCATCTGGTGGTGAGAAAAACATTTAATAGGAATTGATGTGATATGGGGCTGGTGCTGGCTCAGTTCTAGGACAAACTATTTGCGGGAAATTTCAAGGTCAAAATATTAAGGTCATCATATTACAATCTTTCAAGGTGAAATCTAAAAATAAAAATGTCAAGGTGATCAATTCTTAGAAATCTTTTAACTTATACAAGCCGTAATAGGGTGTGTTGAGAGCGGTTAGTTAGCGTACATAGAGTTAGCAGGGTTAAACCAAAGGACCTATTGCATACCCTTTAAAAATCTGTGTGTAAAGTGTGTATAAAGTGATGAATGTGTCTATAATTAATACTAAGTACGGTGAACGTATAGTGATGGAAATGGATGATTTTAAAATTAATGCGTATTAGCACAGCGCTTTTATGAGCATTACAAACAAGAAACTCGGATTGAAGATTTCAAAACTTTGCTAAACGTAAGGGAAATGCCCATACATAGTTTGGATACAGCCGGAACAACAAACATAACATTTTATTTTAATAGTAGTGCTACAACCCCACCATATGTAAATTACTCACGCTAGAATAATTTCTTAAATAGTGTTTAGTCGTAGTACAAATGTGAGCAAATAAAGTCGTTATAATGAAAGCATCATTTCTGAAATGATCAAAACTCAGAAGTTCACCGTTATATATGGATATCCCACATAGTTGCAGTTGTTGGTGTTGCCAAAATAGTGATGGTTGTAAAAATAAAAATGAAGACAAACAAGATTAAGGTTATTCTTCTTCTTATAATACTGACTGGTCATCATTTCGACACTGCAATTGTGCAACTGTGATCAAATCAATAATGTGGTGTTAGGTATGAAAGAATGGAATGAGCTTTTAGGATGGCATTCATATGTAGAATTACAATTTTTCCGATCTCAAGAAATTGAAAATAAAATTGATTGGTCAAATGTAAACGAAGAAGAGGATATAATCTATGATCAACATTATGAATCTTTATCTAGCAGTCTTGGTATTTACTAAAATTGGGAATTGATTAAAGGTTACGACAAAATTTTGAAAAGTGTTATGATTGAAAACTACAACTGCTAATCTTGCACATTCAATCCTCATAGTGTAGAAGAACTATTCAATTTAAGGGACGTAATAAGTTACAGATTGGAATTTCTTGAATCTTGCAATCTGGTGTTTTTTTTATGAAAAGTTCATACAAGTTGTTGACTACCGTCGTTTTCGCGAGAAAGAATTCCGTGGTAGAATGATGGCATGTATAAAGACATTGAAGGAATTATAAATGCTACGTGTACTATTAATTCACATAACACTGTATTCTTAATGTAAATATTGCATTATCGTCCTGCTTATCTAATGTATAGCATTTACTAAACAAAGAAATGTTAATAAATATTTGTTTTGGTGATCTCGATTTAGGTATAAATACCCCGCCTTATCCATCTAAGTAAACAATGTTAGGTAAGAAGCGAAAGAGTGCAGGTGGTTTAGTGAATACTCTAATCAATAAATTTCCTGTTGAATTGCATTTACCTGGTCACCAGTATTGTGGTCCTGGTACAAAGTTAAAGACGCTACTCGCACGTGGTGACCCCGGTATTAATTAATTAGATGCTCATGATCAGGTACAAAGATTGCCGAGATTTAGAAAGTAGACATAAAGCAGATGAAATTTTAGAATAAAAAGCTTGGGAACGCTTTAAATCATCACACGCAACATCAGGAGAACTAACTGCAGATTTAGGAGTCAGTACCATCATGGAAGCAAAGATAAAATTAGGAATAGGGTGTAAGCGACGATGCAACCTGAAGAAATTCAATGTTGGAAATTTATTGCATTTACGAAAAACAATAGCTAAAAAAATTAAACCTAACGAAAATTTTACTGACCCAATAAAGTCGGCGCTTTCAGAGGCAAAACGTGTGGTAAAAAGTTTAGGAGGAAGGAAGACATTAAAGTTCCTGGAGTAATTACCAAGGAGGGTTTTACCATTTCTTATTCCGTTATTCGCAGAATTATCAGTAATCGGTGTTTTAGCTAGCAGTGCATCGGGAATTGCTAAAGCAGTCAATGAAGCTAAAAATTCCAAAAAATTGAAACAAGAGACATCGCGCCATAATCACATGATGGAATCTATCGTTATAGGCTCCTGAGCACTTTATCTAAAACTATTAAAATCTGGTGCTGATGGGTTATACTTAGAACCGTTTCCAAAGAAACTGAATAGATTACCCGAAAGATCGTTAACAGATATTGATTTAAGAAATACACCAAAAATGTACGCTACTGTAAGGATATTTTTATGG
The DNA here is from genome assembly GCA_036346205.1 of Vesta saturnalis. NCBI lineage: Eukaryota > Metazoa > Arthropoda > Insecta > Coleoptera > Lampyridae > Vesta > Vesta saturnalis. The sequence goes on from JARFJB010002525.1 coordinate 399,189, forward strand.
GAGGTACCATGGAAAAATGAATCTGGAATTATTAACTTAGATAGCCGAAGCGGGCAAGGTACACATTGGGTTTGCTACAAAAAGCGACGTAACAAGGTAGGGCATTGTGATAGGTTCGGTCATCTGCGACCATCAATCGAAGTGATTCACTACTTTCGGGGATGTATAATTTATCATAATTACAATCAAGATCAAGAATTTAATACTATTATTTGCGGACACCTATGCCATCAATTTTTATATAAATAATCGATACAATGGCAAATTTTCTCAGCAACTTCAATGACTTTCAGTTTAGAAGGTAACACAGTTAACTACATCTTCTACCCACCGGTAGAATAGATTTGGGGAAGAAATACGTTATCGGATTGGTTTGACTTTACGATTGTAACAGTATTAGAAACATTTATTTAGATAACGATAGATTTTATTTTAGAATAAATCCTTCTCACTTGCGAGTGATTAATATTCCACACCATGCATATGAGTTGGATGAAATTAGTGATTATCTAAAATCTAAAATACCCACCGAAAGGTTTATCAATAGAGCAAACAATAATACACTTAAATGTGGGATAAAAAGTTTATTTGAGATCGGTTTTAGTCGCATGCTAGGGCATGAGTCTAAAATAATAGAACCTAATATTTTACATACGTCTGCGTTAGACATCCAAAGACTCAAACACACTAATTTATACGTAGAGTGCAACATTATAAAGGGATCTTATCGAAGCGGGAAACCTGCAAAAGTATTATATGAGATGGACGTTTCACTTCCACCAGGTTATCACCTATAATTAGAAGTAAATACCGACATAATTAGTAATATAACAATTAACTTGACTAATCAAATGGGTGAATTAATAAATTTTGGTGAAGTAGTACGCCTAGAACTAAAGTAATATGGGTCTATGAATTTCATCTTCATACAAAAGATAGTAAGTCATTAGTCGTCGACCTTCATTGCGGTTAAAGTCTGCAGCGAAGTAATTTTTAACCTCAATTAGTTTAAACCTTCTCGGCGACAATGACCAAATCGTTAAACGTCTTTCTAAACGTTCATTTTGATTATACTATAATTAAATCAGATATTCACACTTATCGTCCGAATGGATCTTCTAACTATGGACGTTCTGAAGAAATACGCATCTTAATTCAAAGTCAAGATCTAATTACGATTACTTACAATAATTTTCTGTACATGGAAGTTAAGCTGGAGCTCAAAAAAGAAGATGATAAAAATCATGCAACTTAACCAATAATTTTCCCAAATTTTTTCTTTTCGAAGAAATTCGTTATGAGTTAGGTGGTCAAAGAGTGGACGTTTCTAGAAAACCGGACATAACATCTACACTTAAGGGACATATTTCTTATACGGATACGGCAAGCAAGAGCAAATGCTAAGCCATCAAAGAATGAAGAACCATTAGTAGAATTCGATAAGCAAAATGGAGAAAAGTCTTTTACAGTATGCGTACCATTGAACCACATATTTGGAATAATGGAGGATTATCGCCAACTAATCGTGAATATGCGTCACGAGTTCATTTTAATTCGATCTATAAGCGATACAAACTGCTACTATGGTGACGTTGATACGGAAATAACCTTAAATAAAATTCAATGGAAAGTACCACACTTAACAAATAGTTACTGTTCCATTTCGTCAACGGGGCTTATGAATTACTTGCTTTAAAGCAAGCAACCTCAGACATATGGCCAATAAAAACGTCAACACAAGTTGTAAAGGCTGCTCTAAACAAAATGAATCCTTAAAAAACTCAACAGTAGACATCAAATTGGAAATGGAATCGCTAACACCTTGCGATAATGGAATCGTTGTCTATGGTCTTATTCTCCATAATACTATTGTGCAGTACAGCTCACTAACTGGAGAAGTGAACAAATTATAATTATTGTAATATGCACTCTGTACATAAATATTCTAATTATTCGTTTAGTTTTATTTCATCCACTAACGATGAAAGTAGTTGCTCAGAAACAAAAACTTCCAATTCAAAATCATGACGCAGATGAAAAGTCTAGTACTCCAAAACATGGTAATTTACTTCCTAATAGTATACGTGGTATTATACGCCGGCCTTCCAGTTGCGGCAAAACAAACACAATAGTTAGTCTGCTTACTGAGAAAAATGGTTTGAAATTTAAACATGTTGGCTATCGTTACCTTAATTTAAGTTTTAAATTTGTATTATTATTATTGAGAAGTATATTTATATTACGTTGGTATATTTTTCCTTGCAATAATTGAATTTTGGTATATATCGATATTTTCTCTTTAGTGTACGTAATTATGATCGTCCCTGTACATAGTGTTGGTCTATAAGAGCTATTTCAGCAGCACCAATTTTGTTCTTGCGTGAACAAGAACTCACTTAATTTATTTCCGTGCCTTCTGCGTTTCAATGCATTTCGTTTTTAAGTTTTACTCCCTTGTGTAAGGTATGTAAAGGCTTGTAATTACATTTTTGTACATATTATAATTAAAAGGGAACAAACAACTAGGTAACAAGTGTACGCCTCTACATTAAGGAAAACCGTTGCAAACTCCTGGTTAATGACGTCACGAAGTGAATATGTATAAAATGGCGTGCCTGATAATGCAATGTCATCTTCACGAATTATAAATGGGATACCTTTGTTTTGCATCAATAACAACCTGCGATAGTTGTATGATCTACGTTTCCTGAAAATTATCTTACCTTACCGTACGTTTATGACATGAAAGTTACGTTACCTTTATATATGATCTACATTTTGTTTATTTGTCCGTTGAAGACAAATGGAAATTACCTTATCTACTTTACCGTATGTGTATCTTATGAATGGGAAATTAAATTCTCATACTGAAGTTCGTTTTAAGACGAAGTTAATATATTTATTTTGAGAACATGTAAGTAATACGTATCCTTTTCCTGCAAAAATACGTTTAAGTAACTAACAAATCAGTATAGTGTTGTTTAGATACGGTTAAAGAAACAGCTGACTTCGGTTTCTAAAATATTTGTGTGATAATCGATAGTAATTGTAAAGTTGTAGACATAGGTCAGGTATACGTTTTAGTGTTGACCATTTTGCATTTTTAACTTTAAGTAAAGATAGATTATATGCTTATGTGGTTTGTATTAAATTAGAAGTTATTTAATATCGTAAAGCCTTACGAGAGATGTTTTAGTTATTTTATGCTGAAATTATACAAACATCTGGAATTCTTAAATATACAAATCAATACAACTGTTTAGTGTTATTCAGATTACCTGTGGTATTAATGTCCAACTTCCTCAATTTTTGTTGTATTTTGATTATTAAACCTATAAAATTGAGTGGCGTCCAACAAGAAAAACAAACAAATGCATTACTGATTATATCCATGGACACATCTCTGCCTACCTCACACCGGTTAAAAATAGTTCTCAACCTACAGTAAGTTTCGTAAGTATTGTACCTTGCTAAGCTTCGCCGTGGTGCAAATTACCTTTTTAATATACCAATCACACACCCCGAATTTTTTATTTGTCATGTTATAATGTGTACGTATACTCTAAGTCATTGAATCAAAATATGTACAAACTTTTACAGGAATCTTACTTCCAATGAAGGATATAGGTTACTTTACCTTCAGTGATAAGATGTGATTGAACCTAATTGCGCAAAATCAAACTCTATTTTTATTTTTCGATGATATCGCATATGAAAAGCAAAATAACATAAAGGCATATTTTTATGTGGGTAGGCATAATGAGTTTCTATTTGGGTCAAACTTACAGTAAAATTCCAAAGAAATTAATTCGTGATAATGCAAATCTAATTATATTATTTGAGCAAGATAAATTAAACCTAAAACATGTGCATGAGGATGATATAAGTCCCACCCTTAGCATGAAATTATTTCGGAACATGTGTTCAAAGTGCAGGGTGGATCCGTTAGGTTTCATGGTCATAAACAAGGATGCTGAAGTTAACAATGGTCGCTATAGGAAAGGGTTTGATAAATATATAATCCCTCAAACTGCTTTCAGTAGCTTAGCAGTTACTGATCCGTTTGGGTATTAACAGATATCTGTTCAGGGTAAACCGGCACCTGTTCAGTGAACCCTTTTTCTTACTACAATGGATAATAAGGAGATGCTATTACAGCAAAAAATTATTCAGGATGGTAAAATAATAGAGCAGAAGTACAACAGTATTAAAACTGCCCACATTGATAGTGAAAGAACATTTATATTTACTTATAAACCCCTAATAGAACTTCTAAATGAAATAGTAAATAAAATCGATCTAGGTAAAAGAAGACCTAAAAAGGAGCCCATTGACGTTAAACCCCAAAAAAGCACCCCTATTCATATTTCCAAGAAAGCACGCCACTACCCCCACTAACATGCTAGCTCAAGTTCATCGAAAATCGTATCTCACTAGGCCCATCAAATATACTAAAGTTAATAAACGGCGAATACAAGTAAATATTAATAACAGTAACCAGAATAACTGTAATACGAACTTGTAAGGGAGGGTTAAAGCAATGAAAGAAACAAAATCCAAAATGAAACAAAACATGTTTTATTTGGTTCTCTCACACAAGTCCATAAAACTACAATGTGTAATAGGTTCTCCCTTTTAAAGATGCATGACTTAGTTTAATGCAGTAACGTGCTTAATTTGATCTATGGGCGACGAGACTCCCGAGCGCTGCGCGATGATTTTTTTACTAAATGACATGAGGTAAAAGTATAAAACTATGTAAGTTTTACGTAGGTCGACAATCTAGGGTAAAATAAGTTTCAGTTTAAGCCAGTGAAACAAAGAATGCCTTGGGTTAGGCTTTCAAACCAGGAGCGTGTGTTAATACCAAAAACCGTTTTTACTAAATTACTTGATATAACAAATAATCGGGATTTTCAAAGTAGATTTGCGTGGGTCATAAGACAATGGAATCTGGGCAACCACAAAAATAAGCACGAGGTACATGAAAGCCGGCATTTTAATTAAATGTGCAGCTATTTGAAGAAAGGTATAAGAGTGGACAGCATTCATAGAAGATTTATAACAATTAAAGTAAGCATTGCAAATATCAGAAACATATTCTACTTTAAAATATATGTAGAAAACATGTGGAGATTGTTGTCCAAATATATTGGAGAAATCGCGACTATTTATGACTATAACATCTAATATCTTAAGCCATTTCCTGAACAGATTTCATGCACAGATTAACGTAACGTTTTAATTGAACAGTTTCATATTTTTTTAGTTCAAGTTCTTTCGTTATCTATCCTAATTACTAATTTCTCACAATGAAAAGAAAAATGGTAATATTGTGTAATAGAGGTCCTCATAAGTTACCGAGAAACCATGGTCCTCGGTGTGCATTGTGTGTATAAATCCTACATATTCGTTGAATTAACCAATGTTTACTCCTAAAAACTAACACATTAATTTTTCGGTAAAAGATTACAGACCGAGAAAAGCAAACTGGACACGCTGTATCCCGTCGGAAAAAACGTAAACAATACTGCTAACCGTAGATAAGAAAATTCAGCTCGTGAAAGCCTAGAAATGAGTTTCTTTTAAAATACAATTGGTTTATACGATTAGCTATATATAATTCGCATTATTAACATGTCCTCTTAAGTATATGACATAGTATGAACTGATGTAGTCATTTTGTGTAAAACAGGTTTTTGAACACTATCGTCAAATCTTGTTCAGCACTGTGTATGGTATGTATTAAAACATAGTTTAGATTGGAGTTGTTTCCTTAAATGTTACACAGACGGATTTCCATGTTGTATGTAAAATTTTCAAACAAGCCAAGTTCTCAGCATCTAGCCATATCGGATTCGGTTCAACAAAGTGCAAGCAACAGCACATTTTTTACCTATCCTTAAAATAACAAGAATTACATGTGAGATAACGCAAAACGTAAGCGCCTTACCAATGGAAAAGTACCCGATGATCTATAAATAAAAAAATTACTAATATTAAAAGGCCCCCTTAAACACCTAACCGAATATTGTCCTCCCTAGTACTGATGAGTGTAATAAGTCCTCCTACGTCTATGTCAAATCTTGGTCCTCGCTAAGTATAGTGTGTATAATAAGCCAACACCTATTTTTAAGAGTTGATGGACTGTATTGTTACTATACCAGACTTAAAAAAATCAAGAAGAAAGTTCATTGAATTAAGCGCGAAAATGCAATAGTAAATAAGAGTCCTCACTCCGTATTAGTGTTGGCGGATGACCTCCCAAGACCCCCAAAACGCGCGCGCGCGTGCGTGCGTGCGTGTGTGTAAGGTGCTTAGGCCCACGATTGAATATTAAAGGGTCACAGTTAGTTTTATTTGATGGTTTTGTTTGTTTCCTATTGTTACAGTTTTAGATTGTTTGGTATCTTTCCTTGCTTATCTGTGCTTGTTTGGAGAGTTTATTGTTCTGTGCTGATTTAATCCTATTTTATTCAATTTTGTTTGCGGCTTTACGTGCTTGGAGGTTTTCTGCAAGTTCTAATTTTTTTTGGTGTATTTTTTTGCTTGTTAGTGAGGTTTGCTGGCTATTTTTCGATTAGGAGGTTGTGTGATTGCATGTTTCATATATTTTTGTGCTTGTACGCGTACTTGCTCACTGGTTTCTTTGATTGTGTGTTAGGGGGTTGTGTATTTGCTTGCGTATGTGTTTGTTGGCTACTAGTTTTCCTGTATGGTTTGGGTGTTTTTGTTAGGAACCTTTTTCGATGGTTTCCTTCTATATCTTGGGGTGTTTACTTGTTTGTGTATGTGTTCGTTGGTGTCTCCTATTTTTTTGATGCTCTAATTTCATCATTTGTTTTCTTAGGAAGAGTGACGTGACCGCTTAAAGAAATCCGTAGCTTAGTCTCTTTCATAGCCCTCAAGCCAAGGGAAGGACAAACGCACAGACAGGACGATGGTCACAGTTAAAATACGGAAATTAACGCTGACCTGAAAAGTACAGGGCAATTTAGCATACAAAACAATTACACATATAAGTGAAATAAATACTGGTTGTTCAACACAAATCCTTATTTTCTATATACATCCTCTCAAATGCTCAATAGAGCTTCACAAAGAAAGTAGATCAGAAGTGTAATATCCTACAACTCTATTTAAAGCAACTGTCCATTTATCAGGCCCAATAACATAAATCCCAAAATAACCACAAAAGATTAATTCCCACAGAAGGGTCCTGCATAAAACGATTTCTATAAATTAAACATAAAACTAACAAAAGACAAGTTTAATCTGCACTTAAACTATCACAGCCATATGCATGAAAGAATGTTCATTACATTGGTAGAGTTCAATAGAAAATGCATTGTATAAAAATAAGGCAGCCAAAAAGGTATGTAACTTTTGCAAAACTGTCAGACATTTGTTCTGAGAGAAACAATTTTCTAACGTATGCTCGTATTTTGGAACCAAAGTTGTGCTACACATTTAACTATTGATGCTCAAAACCAAACCTAACTTTAGCTTCAAAGTAATCCCCAGATATAACAAATATAAAGAAAATCTACATTTACGATTCATCATCACACAAATAAATAAATTAGTAGTTAAGTAAGTATTAAGATGTTATCGGCTTTTGATAAATCGACTTATAGTCTAAAATTTTACATATAAATCGATGAGTACAAACAAGCACAATAAAATTTAGAGATTTAATTAAGCCAGCGTACAATAAAATTCCAGTAAGGATCACCCTGTATAAATAGATTAACCTACTGAAGCGGTAGTATATATTGACAATTATCTGCTGTCAGTACGGTGGTATTAATAATGACAAAATTAATAGTGATCAATCGAAGCCAGTTATGGAATTCATTTCTCGACACATACGTCGTACCTCTATGCTGAGCATTAACTTCTTAAATTGCAGGCAAATCACATCACCAGTAAGATTTAGAATAGTGTAGAACTGCTACACTACACAAACAAGCATTGCAGTTATAGTTACTTAAAACAATGTTCAACAGCTAAAGGATTACTTTCACACTCCATAATAGTTCGTAGGTTTGGTGTATAGAAGTGAGTAATATACACTCGATTACTGATATAGCTAATTCCTTTGATTTCCAGGGCTCCGTCGGGTAATAAAGCAAAACACACCTCACCGTTAGTTTAGTTGTGTATGGGATAACCGAAAATCTTACGTGGTTTCAAACTCTGGTGTAATTGACATGGAGCGAGTCAAAGACGGTGAACCCTTTACTTGCATTCGTTGTAAATAGTCGCCAGCCTAGACTTCGTAATCAATGATGAACGAGTGTACTCTTAAGATATGCATAAATACAGATTTCGGAAAGATGAAGTTGAGAACACAAACGTACAAAGCAAAAAAAAAAAATAAACAAATCAAAATCTTAGTTACGAGTATTTATGGAAATTTTAAGTATATAAACAGCAATATAAAGTGGTATAAAAGATTGGAGAACATACCTGCTAGTGAAGTGAAAGGCCACTAGTTTATGAAAAAAAGCCAGTTTAGCTGAAATGGATCTCACAATGTGTATTTTTTGTAAAAATACAGAAACATTTCTAGCGCATCTCGTTTCTTTAACAGTAAATTAGACATACTCTAACTAGACAAAATGCCGACAACTCAAAGGAACCTGCAAATTTTCTTTTCGACCATTACAAAATTCTTCATCTGACAGAAAATTTAAAACTAATATAATTTAACCTAGAGTGATCTTGTACGCGACGTGTCACGTACAGTTTCTATAAAAATAAGTAGGTACGGTAATGAGAACTCAGTTAAATTAAGACAAACGTATTATACAACATTCGGTTGGTTGAAAAACAAACTAGTTAGTTAAACACCACTTTTCCCCAAAGCAGTTAGTTTCTAAAAGAAAATGTCATATGACTAGGTATATTGTAGCCGTAGGTAGTGTGTGTTTCCTATCAGGTAGCACATAAAACTCCTTAAAGCCCAAAATAATTTACAGCAAATTCCAAAATGGTAGAATAAAGTGAAAGGATGATTCACAGTTAATAAACAATAACTGATCGTAACTAAGACCGTTATACATTTTACCAAAATGTTTAATAGATGATTACCTAAACTGACACCGATTAACTGAAATACATACACAGAGATTCTTTAATTAATCATATATTTTTGTGCAAATACAATAGTGTGGTGTAAATGATGTTAATGCCTGTAAATATCTATGATGAAGTCGTATAAATAAAATACGAAAAAAATCAAGCAAATGTGTCATTTTATTAACTAAAGTATTAGTATTAATCTAAAATAATGACAGGTAGTTTTGGAAACCTTTTATCCAAGATTTCTAACACTTCGGAATTTAATGGGTTTCCATCTACATGAACTTGTGATAATGCAGGTAGGTCATTAAAAACATCTGGGTTTAAATCACTAATCTGGTTATCTCTCAAGTTAAGATTGTACATCTTCGTTAGACCCTCAAATGTATCTGAATTAATATGCTTTAAAGCATTCTTTTCCAAATCAAGATCCAGTAAGTTCTTAAACTTTTGAAACGCACCAGCTTTGATCTCCTTAATTTCATTATTACTCAAAAATAAATACTGTAAATCAGCTACAAATGGAATTGTGTCTTTTTCTAAAATTTTAAATTTATTACGAGCAAGATCAAGAGTATTCAATAATGGTAGTGATTTAAACATATCGACTGGTAAACTTTCGATTCCATTAGTTGATAGATCTAAATGTACTAAATCTGGTAATTTACTGAACACGTCAGCTGATAGTTTGTTGAGGTTATTTCCTCCCAAGTACAAAAACCGAAGATTTGGAACTAGTTCAAAGGTACTAGAATCGATAGATGAAATTTTGTTACTATGCAAATTAAGCGAAGTTAAATTCCTTAATCCCTTAAGAGATTCTTTTTCAATTTTTAGTGTTTTGTTTTTATACAAGGATATATAATCTATTTCAGGAAGTCCTTCGAAAGCGCCGCTTTCTATGTCTCCAATTTCATTTTCGGATAAATATAATTGTTTAAGACCATTCAGTCCAGCAAATGTGTCCTTCTGTAAGCGTTTTATACCTGTATTTTTGATATCCAGTCGGTAAAGATTTTTAAGGTTAGAAAAGCAATTAACGGATAGACTTTCTACGTGAAGATCTTCCAAAGTTAAAAATGTTAGTTCAGAGAAATCTTTAAAGGTATCACAGGCAAGGGTTTGAACAGGATTTTTAGCGATTGTGAAGAATTTCACTGCTGTGAGCCCTTCAAACATACTACCATCTAGCGTTTTAAGGTTATTATTATCTAAATAGATTGATGAGAGCTTTGTAAGCTTTTTGAATAGCGATGGTTGGATATACTCTATTTCATTATCAGCTAAATACAAATTCTGTAAATTTGGGACTTCATCAAAAACATTATTTTCCAATCTGCTTATATTGTTATACGCCAACTCAATTTGATCCAAACTTTTAAGATTGTTAAATGTTCCCACTGGAATAACCTTAATTCTATTGTTTCCAAGATTTATGTTTTGAAGTACACTTAGATCTTGTAAATTTAAAGTTTCGATACTTTCCAGTTTGTTATTACTTAAATCCAGAGTGTCTAATTTTTCTAAAGGCGCAAACGAATGTTTCTCTACGACCTGAATTTCATTCTTGGCAAGCGATAAGCTGCGCAGCTGATTCAAACCCTCAAATATGCCTGGTGAAATTTTTTGGATTTTGTTTGATGTCAAATCTAGTTGGGTAATACCGGAATTATCAGATAGGAAACCTGAAGGTAGAGATTTAATCAGGTTGTCTCCTAATGTAAGTGATTTTAAGTTAGCAAGTCCTTTAAAAAGGTTCTCGTCAACATCAGTGATTTTGTTTGCTAATAAATTTATTGATTCTATCATTTGAAGGTTACTGAATAAGTCTTTTGGCAATTCAAGAATTTTATTATTTGACAGATCTAGAGTTTTTAAATTCTTCAAATTGGAAAAACTGTGACTGCTAAGTGTATTAATAAGGTTGTTTTTCAATATCAACTCTTCGAGTGAGTTTAAATCGTTAAATAATTGTGATGACAGAGTGTTTATTTTGTTATTATACAAATAAATTGTTTTTAAATTAGCCAAACCTTGGAAAGTGTTACTATCGAGGTCCTCTAGTTCGTTCTCTTGCAGCCAAATAGTTTCAAGTAATATCAACTTTGAAAAAAGATTCTTAGGTAATTTTTTGAGTTTATTTCCAAGAAATTCAAGTTCTTTCAAATTTGGGGAATTGTCAAAGGCACCTTCTTCAACTTCTTCTAAATCGTCATTGTGGAGATCTATCTTAGTTGCAGCATGCAAGTCGTCAAAAGTTCCTTTGGGGAATTTGGTAATTTTTGTTGCATAAATTAATAATTCTTTTAAATTGAATAATTCTCCAAAAGCCTTATCTTCAATTTTATCAACGGTGCTAAACCCAATTTGAAGCTCGTCTAAATTTCTTAAGTTCTTAAATGTTCCATCTGGTATATTTGTTACATTACTGAAAAGAATTTTAAACTTTTTGATGTGGACAAAATCTTCGAACACGTTTGGACCAAGAAAATCAATTTGGCTACGCTCCAATTCTAAGCTTTCAAAATCAGAAAGTTTCACATTGTCGAGTTCCACTGAATCCGCTACACCTTTCTTCAAATGTTCTTTGTAATTTCCTCACAAGATATGGCCTTCCAAAATCGGTAATTGCAATTTCTTGATTCTGCTGCCATTGATCCAACAAACAGTAACATAATCCAAAAACACGGACCCATGGTAACCTAAAATTTAACAATTAGTAAACTGTAATAAAAAAGAACAGATAAATCATAAATTGTAAGAAGCTCAATATTTGGAAATGATGAAAGTAAGATTATTACAAAAGCAATAGCTTTAAATAAATTACTACACATACGAGGGCAAACTTTTGGTTAAAAAAATATTTACAACAAAGCTTGTGCACATCGCAGAAAACTGTAATATTGTTTGTAATTCTACAGAGTGGGCCAAAACGCATAGTCAATAAAAAAGTCAATGCAATAACCGAAACGATACATTTTCATAAAATATCGAAAGAAGTGTTGACTATCAATCACGAAATTTAGTAAATTATAAAACGTAAAATATTCTCCACAAAACAAAACACCAACAGAGTGTTATTAAAAAAAAAAAATACAAACGTATCCCAAATGAGGATCACATTATATAAATAAACAAAGAAAATTAAATAACAAAAATCTAAGTATTTTAAATAACAAACTCAGTTATAAGAATATTTTCTTATTTGTCATAAAACCTGCTACAACACTGTACCTATCGGTTTTCAAGCCATATGACTATATCTCCGGGTATGTATGAATTAAAGAATATGTGTAGTAACTATACCTGTTCAATTACACTTTGTAGACTAATAGACTTCTATTTTATTAAGAACGGATTGAGGGAGTTAATACTAATTCAGATTAATTAGAATACGAATGTTTCGAAACCTTTTCTTTGTTATTGTTTTGGCTGTCTTGCGCTTTTAAAATTTGCTATTATAAGGTTTACTATGTTATAGGGTGTACGAACTGACTACTACAGTTCATAGGTCGTGGTTGAAAGTTTGTTTGGTTGACCGTAGTAAAGCTGCCTGGAGCTCGAGTTGATTGAGGAGGTATAGACTAAACGAACAGAACTGTGCGTTTTGCAGATTGTCAAATTGGCGGTTCTGCTATAAGAAGAGTTTCTCATAGAAGTTCACGTTTTAGCTCATTAAAACGTATCCTTTGCTTGCTTTTCTAACGCTTTAAACAAATAATAGGAGAGGAGTTAGTTAATGTACAGAGCTCATAATTTACAGATGTAGTACATTATCACGCCAAGCATCGCTGTGATGTGAGATAGGTATTATCCAATATTTGCTGATGTAATGAACCTCGAGGTTAAGCAATTTAACGTTTAGTGTAAAATGGATATTATATAAATTTAGTAACCTTACATTTTTTATAGCTATAGACATTAACTTACAACATGCCGATCTGATTAGATACCGACTAGAACGAGAACCGACGTCTCAGTGCATGGCGTCCCGCGGTTGAGAGTTATTAGTGCTAAAATCTTATAGTGTTGCCGAAAATAGTACGTCACCGAGATGAACGTATCGAGTAAAGAAGACGATACTACGTTAAGTCTAATTTGGGAAGTCTAAGTTAAAATTTGGAAGCATCTATTATGTGTTTTAAACAAAACAATCCAACTAGTGACTAAGTATTGATTGTCCTTAAGAGTACATTTTCGCCAATAGCGCTACCTGTAAGACAGATTCTATATAGTCACGTGTTCGAATTTAGTGAAAAAATGTAAATCATCTTTCGTGTTTTTTGTTGTCATGGGTGATTAAGTAAAAGTGCAAGTGAAACCAAGTAGCTGGATATAGTCAGCATAATGTGGACCACAGTGAAATTTTGCTGACTAAAATTTACGCAAAACGTTTTGAACGTTTATTTAAATTTATTTGTTAATGTTTGCGAATACCGTTAGAAAAGGAATAATAAAATTTTAGTATTAAAATCTGTAGTCTCTGCAGAATAGACCTAAAATTCTGACATTTTAAAAAGGTTAAGGTTGTGCGTAGTTTGCAATGTTAAGATTACTAGTTCAGACTCCGCGATGTTTGCACTTTTGATAAACAGGATTTCAATGTCCTTAACACACGTACCATTTACTATGTCTTGTTGCATAAGAGGAAATAATGGAATTGTTTAGTTCTCATTACGCCAGCTGCAATTGTAATCAAAAGCATCAGAATGCAAAATAGTTTGTTTACGAATATTTTTATTTTCTATTACTTTCTTATGTAGTATAAGATCCTTTATATTAATTAATGAATGAATTCATCGCGTAGTGCTTTTATTATTTAGTTATCGGAAAACATTTTTTATATCCAAATTAGGCGGCGCTATTACAAATCGTTATCGTAAGGGGTAGAGTGTACAAAATTATTACTAGAGTTCTTAGGTCGTGGTTGATTATTGAAACTGTCTGGAGCTGAACTGGTTGAGATGTTGTAGAATTACCGAATGGGATTGTGCGCTTCAGTGCAAGATTGACAGATTGGCGGTTATGCGATATAAAAGTGTTTCTCATAGAATTTGACGTTCTAGCTCATTATAATGGAATTTTTCGCTTGGTTCAGTAACTAAATGCATTTAAGAAATTATAGGAGAGGATTCAATTGATTGGATTTCTCAAAGCTAGAAATGTAAACGATGTAGAGCATTATTTGTGACGGTTTAGACGGACCGCGGCGCCTGTCGTCGCTGTAATGCAATATACTTATCCAATGTTTTTTAGTGTAATAAACCTTGAGGTTGAGCAATTTAAAACTTTGCGTAAAGCGGATATCGAAATTTACGAATCTTACATTTGTTATAGCGCGATTGTCAATTTTTTAAGACACTTACAAAATGCATATGTTGGCGTTGACGATCTGATTAGATACAAGACAAAAAGGAGAAACGATTTCTTAGTGTAATCTTAATATTAATACCACTAGCTTTACCATCGGCTCCTTAACATTGGTGCTCCAAATTCCTGAGCTCGGTAAGGGCTGCCGGTAACTTTCTCCTTTATTCCTTGTGTACTCGCCAACACGCACTTGCCAAGCGTGCCGTTTTACCGGCTAAACCCTTAAAATGACGAGTTCTGAAACAGACGCTATACCTCTGGAGAGTAGGACGAGAGGCCCACACTCTCACATCGATTTGTCGATTCGTGGGGGACAAAAATTCATCATTACCAAAATCAAGACTAAGAAGAGCAAGATCTGCCAGGAATAAACTTTTGCACCATTCGGACACCCGGGAGGGCAGGGATCCAGCGACCTCGGTCGTCGAAAGTACCAACATCCGGATACATTACTGCAACATACGGGGTATCAAGTTGAATCTTAATGCTGTTCACCAACACCTTGAACAAGTGCTATCGGACATTCTGTTTCTATCGGAAACACAAGTGTCCTCTGGAAGCACTGATTCGCCAATTTGACAGATACAAACTCCACTCTAACTTTCACCTTAAAGGGCGTAGTATGTGAGTGTACCAAGGACAACGTAGGTTGTAAGAGGATGTCCACTTTGGAAAACAATGAATTTGACGCGATTTGGTTCAAACATTCTGGGCCCCAATTTGTGAAATTCTACTGTTGTTTGTATAGGTCTCCCAATGATAACTTCCAAAATCTTTTCATTACCTTAGTCTGAAAAAAGACTACCCCTTATCACAGTTTCCATCTTGCAATATTTCAATTTTGGGAGATTTTAATGCCCACAATTCCAATTGGCTTCATTTTTCATCTACTACTAATCCCCCAGGTCATAGTGCAGAAGCATTTGCTGTATCCTGGGATCTCACACAAATCATTTCCGAACCAACCAGAATCCTTGACAACCCTAACCATACTCCACATCTGCTGAACCTATTCCTTACAACTAACCCACTTGTCTATAAAACAATCAGACCACTGCCTAATCGAAATAACTTCCTCTGTACCCAATCCCACTGTTACCCTAAAAACAGATAGAACTATGTGGTGTCTTAAATCAGCTAAGTGGAGGGAACTACGAGATTTTTTTGCAACCTTCCCCTGGCGTGAGTATTGCTTTACATCGCCCTCCTCTTCAAACCTCGGTATTTCAATAACTGAAGTTATCCTGATGGGTATGGGGTTATACATTCCCAAAAAACATAATCTTGTAATTCATGCCCGTTCCCAACCCTGGTTTATTAGGGCTCGCACTGATGCCAAATGGAAATCAAATAAATCTATTGAAAATCACGCCAACTATATTGCCGCAAGAAATAGTTGCAAAAGCATCATAACCAAGGTCAAAAACATGTTTGAAGAACGTAAATGCAAAGAATTAGTCTCATGTCCTTTGGGTGGTCGTAAATTGTGGTCATTAATTAAAGCCATAAAAAAAAACTTTAGTACATCTTCCTTTCTTCCCATGACGTTTCGGACGGAGCTGTAGTAGCTAACCCTGCTGAAAAAGCCAATCTCTTTTTCGATTAATTTGTATCAGATTCATGTCTCAATGATTCTGGTAAAACTATGCCGTCGTCCAAATCTATCCCATACGCTATTAAACCAATCCACTTGCGTTACAAGCTCTTTGAATCAATTATCAATAAACTTGACTCAAACAAGGCGACTGGCCCTGACGGTATTCCAGCTATCACCCTTAAAAAATGTTACCCCGAGCTAGTACCCGTATTGTCCAAACTCTTTTCGATCTCCATGTCATCTGGAGAGTTTCCCTCATCGTGGAAGTTGGCAAATGCCCAGCCTATTCCTAAAAAGGGTGACAAAACCGATCCCTCAAACTGTCGACCAATAGCTATCACTTCCATTCTGTCGAAAATCATGGAGAAAGCCATCAACCACCAACTACTTTCGTTCCTCGAGTCCAATAAACTCTTTAACGACCACCGGTATGGGTTCAGACAGTCTTTCAACGGGTGATCTTCTTTCACATGTCACCCAACTTTGGAATAACACATTGAGAGGTCCGGTGAAACAGTCGTAGTAGCTTTAGATTATTCAACAGCTTTTGACCAGGTTTGGCACAAGTGCCTGCTTGCCAAGCTTACTTCGTTAGGGTTATCCGATACGCTCATCAATTGGATATCCAGATTTCTTAACAAAAGACGTACACGCGTTGTCGTCGATGGCTTCTTTTCGAAGGAAACTACTATTAACGCGGGAGTACCCCAAGGATCGGTAATAGCTCCAATACTTTTCCTGCTGGCCTCATTTCCTCAACAACTAACCCGATCCATTGCTTTGCAGATGACAGCACTCTACATTGTAGCTCTCAGTTTTCCACAACAATAAGTCTAGACAAGACGTTAAGGTGAAAATGGCAGCCTCAATCAACAGTGACTAATTGCGCACTCAAAATTTCATCGTATCAGACTAAACTAAACGGGAGCATTTTTTCATACGGTGATCAAATTGTAGAATGCATTACCCAGTTCTTGTTTTCCTCCAAACTTTGACTTAAGTCAATTTAAGGTAGCCATTCATAAACATTTCTCGGCAGCCTAACAATATCCCTGAACCCTCCCAGTGTTCCTGAGTGCTTTAGCACGTTAGTCAAATCTTAGCCTGTTCAGGAATACTATAAGTAAAAAATAAATCTTATCGTATTGCCACAAAAACGCATGATAAGATAAATCTAAGTTAAAATTTGGAAACCTCTATTGTATGTGTAATATTGAGTTTTAGAGAAAAAAATCTAATTAGTGGCTAAGTATTAGTTGCTCTTGAGAGTACATTTTCACCAGTTACGCTACTTTCAGCCAGATTATTATCACGTGCTGGGATTTAATGAAAAGGTGTAAATTATCATTTGCATTTTTTTGTTGTCATTCGTGACTAAGGTAAAGTATAAGTTTAGAATTTTATTTACATTGTTGTTAATGTCAGTGTTCGTATTCCTCACATTACAGTATTTTAATAGATGCAATAATTTAAGATTTTCTTTCACTTTGAATGATAATAACTTTGAATAATTCATTATTTCCGGAACGCATTACAAATAAGAATCTAAAAATTTACTATTACTCATTTTTTTACCAGATAAAAATGTAACGTTATACAGGGGATCGCAATATAACTTTCAGATAATGTATTTTACGTACATTTGGTTCAATAATTGTAAAGCTCAAGGCAAGCAATTTTTAATCGAGCTTCCACAATATTTACCTGTTTCGTTTATATATTGTTACATTGATGTACAATTCAGATGTTCACTGCTACCGAGGTTATTTTGGTACTATTGGAGTTCATTTAAAAGAATTATTTCAAATTAGTTGAGTTAGACTCCGCAAACGTGAGACATTTCGGAATCGGCCTCTGCTTCCGTCATCGGGCTTAGTCCTGAGAAAGACGTTTTCGTACTTCACTCGAATTGACTTAGCTTTCATTTTTTCGGCTCAGGTGACAGTCCTCAGGACTAATACTAATGACGGCAGCAAAATTCGCTTTAGAAACATCGCACTACAGAACCAAAAGCTGTGGAAATAGGATCAACTCAACTAGTATGAATTCATAGTTACAAACCACTACTAAGGCAGAAATATTCCAAATATTCTACATGCTACTGTATCTTACGGTCTTCCTCCGCTTAATTTTAATAAGCCTGCGTTACTCCTAGTGTGGATTAATCGTGTAAAAATACGTACAAAACCGTCGAAAACTCAATATAATTGCGTTTCGCGATAAGATTACTTATAGGCTGAGCGCATAAGAAAATAAAAATTCATTCAGAAACTCATCAAATATGACAATTATGAAAGTAGTTATTTGTATAAATTATGAGGAATGAGCATAAGTTCTTTCCGCAGATGAAAAGAAAAATATAAGTGTTTGCTTCAACGTAGTACATATATAGTGTGTCAATTTAAAAACTTACAATAGACTATATCTCATGAATAAATGATGATATCAAAAAATTCTCTAAACCGTTTCTAGGGTAGAAAGGGGGAACCAAATGACATAGGAGACAACTCACCCCAATCAACTCCCTACCTCAACTAAAAAAATTTAACTATCGAACCCCTACTTGTAATACATCATTGTAAAGCCTGTAACAAATGCTATCCAGTAGTATAAATAAAAATTATACACGGTGTATTATATTATTACAGTCATTTTTATAAATGAACACAAACCTCTTTTCAGAAATAACACTATAATATTTTATTTCAAAAAAGTACATCAATATTCACTAAAAGGTTTTGTTGAACTACAAATTTGGTAAAAATATTAATTAATGAAGTAAATGTTCAAAGTGGGTTCCGTTGTTTTGTAAACAATAATACAGCCTGTTTTCAAATTCTTCACGAACTTTGGTAAATGTTGTTCTGGTAATAGCCCGACATGCTTGAGTAGTTCTTTCCCGCAACTCCTGAAGTGACGCAGGTTGGGTTTTGTAAACAACTGACTTGGGGTAACCCCAAAGAAAAAAAATGTGGTGGCGGAAAATCTAGTGACCTCGGTGGTCATCCAATAGGACCTCTCTTTCCAATCCATTTGTTCGGATAATTAGTATCCAACCAGTGCCTAACTGCAATTGTATAGTGAGGAGGTGCCCCATCTTGTTGAAAGTGCAGCAAATCTTCGTCTAGAGCTAGATTCCCTTGATCGTCCCTTTGGTTCTCCATTTCATGTACAATTAAAGGTTCGATGATGATGTAATTGGGTTAATATTGATACACCCTGTATAATTTTTATTTATACCACTGGATAGCATTTTTACACGCTTTTCAATGATGTATTACAAATAGGGATTCGCTATTTAAATTTTTTTAGTTAGGGTAGTGGGGCGTAGGGGCTTGATTTGGGTGAGTTGTCTCCTATGTCATTTTGGTTCCCCCTTTGTACCCTAGAAACGGTTTAGAGAATGTTTTGATATCAGCATTTATTCATGAGATATGGTCTATTGTAAGTTTTTAAATTGACACACTGTATAGCATGTCCTAACGTTACTGGGTCAGAGTCAGCACGTATTCTAGAGTTAACTGGACCGAAATTACCTATTTACCAAATTGTGTGTTTTACCTCTGAGAGTTTAAAGTTTACTGAAGAATAATCACCTTTCTGTACGTTATTCTGAAATGCGTAAACAAATTTTAATGAAATTTGGCAACAGTGCACGTCAAAGGAAGCCACTGCTTTCAGTAGTCAAAGAAAAAGCTGTATAGGGTTAAAAACACTCCGGCCTCTGGATACATTTGTACAGAATTTTCATAAAAAGGATATAATTCTAAAATTTTATTTGATTACTTTCGTTTTATGATTTTGGTGGAAACCCTGTATTCCGCAGGATGGCCGTAGAATGTTATTTTTAAAATACATAACTTGAAAGTGCATCGTACAAAGGATGGGAATACACACAATTGCATGGATACCAAAAAAGTAGCACTGTTCTTGACAAACATAACTGTAGCTTGCTGAAAAATTCATAGAAGACTTATTAGAAAACACAAATAAAATTTCCAGAATAATACGGTATGGAAAAAGACAAAGAAGTTATTAATAAAACAAGTATTAATAACACCATTTTCCCTAGTACTAACTTTCTATCAGTAACTATCCAAAGCAAGAGAAATTGTGCCACTAATCTGTCGATTAATATGTTAATCTAATTATTAAGTTTTATTGTAAATGTATCTTTAATAAGATATTTGTTCAACCTCAACAACTGCTATCCTAGGATTTACCGCACAAGTTCACTTTTTGGTTACAAATAACTCGCGCCGATGATAAACACTTGTTTTTTTCTGCTCTATGTATTTATTTGCTGGTCACGAGATCACAATTTTAACACATATTTGTTTCTTAATTATATTTAATCCACACATGGCTAGGTATCATTAAAGGAAGTAACAGTAGCTCCAGGTCATTTGTTAGAGCACTGTAGCGCAAGATACCGACTTAGCTCAGTGCTAGGGTTGGGATTCTTACTTAACATATACCAGCGTTAAATCTCAACAAAAATCAAAAACGAATGTTTCAAAAGAGCCCAGTCCATTCAGATAGCACTAAAATTGTAATACAAGAATGACAGTGATGGTACTGCGAGCAAAAAGAAAGTCAAATACATCAATTGACCAAACACTTCAAAAATTTCCTCGTCCACCTAGTACATGTGCTTAGGTTCCAGGTGTATTGATTCTGCAAATTAATTTACCTACTAACCATACTTTACTATCAATAAGAGCCAATTCCGAAATAAAAAGTCTAGAATAGGCCCAAAAGGTTAACTTCAATTGTTCATTGGAAAAATCTGAAACACTGCGAGTGTAGCTGGATCTGTGACAAAAAAAATACACCCACGTACTACACAAAATTAAAAAACAACGAACGCGTTTTAACGCCTATGCTGTCTTCACTGCTGAAGTTGATAGTGTAGCTATTGAAACGAGTTCGGTGTTCTTTTTAATTTTGTGTGGTGCGTGGGAGTATTTTGTTTGTTTCAATTGTTCAGTTTTATACAAAGATTATATACAACATACGCATTCCAGCACACCCACCTACCCACAAACACGCACACCTATGCTCACACTAAGAAGCACACAAACAAACATACGGACACGCACACGAAAATGCAAACACTCATACACACGCATGCACGTACCAATAGATACGTTCACTCACTCACCCACTGACTCACTCACGCACATTCACTCACTTACTCACACTAATTCACTCAGATCACTCACTCTCACACACACTCGCACGTACACAGACACACAGCACACAGGCACAAATACACATCTACACACACACACACACACACACACACACACAAACACACACACATGCACACAATAATATATACACACCACACACACACACACACACACACACACACACCACACACACACACACACACACACACACACACACGACACAGACACACAGACACACGGACACACGGACACAGACACACAGGACACACGGACACACGGACACACGGACACACGGACACACGGCACACGACACACGGACACACGGACACACGGACACACGGACACACGACACAGACAGACGGGCACACGGACACACGGACATACGGACACACGGACACACGGACACACGGACACACGACACACGGACACACGGACACACGGACACACGGACACACGGACACACGGACACACGGACACACGGACACTCGGACACACGGACACACGGACACACGGACACACGGACACACGGACACACGGACACACGGACACACGGACACACGGACACACGGACACACATACACACAGACACACAGACACACAGACACACAGACACACAGACACAGACACGCAGACACGCAGACACGCAGACACGCAGACACGCAGACACGCAGACACGCAGACACGCAGACACGCAGACACGCAGACACGCAGACACGCAGACACGCAGACACGCAGACACGCAGACACGCAGACACGCAGACACGCAGACACGCAGACACGCAGACACGCAGACACGCAGACACGCAGATACCCAGACTCACGGACACACGGACACACGGACACACGGACACACGGACACACGGACACACGGACACACGGACACACGGACACACGGACACACGGACACACGGACACACGGACACACGGACACACGGACACACTGACACACTGACACACTGACACACTGACACACTGACACACTGACACACTGACACACTGACACACTGACACACTGACACACTGACACACTGACACACTGACACATTGACACACTGACACACTGACACACTGACACACTGACACACTGACACACTGACACACAGACACGCACGCACGTACACACACACACACACTCACCACTCACACTCACACTCACACTCACACTCACACTCACACTCACACTCACACTCACACTCACGCTCACTGATACTAATGCAAGATCAAAAACTTGGTATGATAAATTAACTAACAATAGAGGCAAAAAAATGGAAGAATTTATAATAACTGATCATAAATGAAGATGCACATGTTCCAACATTTCAAACATGCAGAGGTATGAGTTTTATAGACTTAACTGTAACCAACAAAATTACAGTCAGACAAATAGAAAACTGGACCAATGATTATGAAGGAAGCTGTTCTGATCATACACTTATATCATATAATTTAAACTTAAATAACAAATGTAACATACAAAATTACCAGAAAACTAGAAAGAGATATATAATTAGAACTGTAGTGTGGGAAAGATTTGATAAAAATATAATAGAAGAAGTATGCAAAAGACTTCTTCTCAACAGGTATAACATGGAAAAAGAAAAGATAGACCAAAAGTTAGAAAAAACGGTTACAAAAACTGATAACATAAAGTATACTATACATTTATATGAAAAAGCATTGGAAGAGGCTTGTAGAAATTCGTTCATATTAACCAAAGATAAAATAAACAGAAGCAAAAACAGATCAGTACCATGGTGGACTAATGAACTTACTGTAATGATAAAAAGAGTTAATGCAATTAGAAGGAAATATCAACGAACTAAAAATGATGTTCAGTTAAGGGAAGATAGAAAGACAATATATGAAACTGAAAAAGATGTATCAAACTAAAATAAATCAAGAAAATTTAAATCATGGAAGAATATTGTACAATAACCAAAGGATATAACCCATGGAATGCTGCATATAAACTGTCATCTGGAAAATTAAAAGAAATTTACATTAACAACACTTCAAAAATAAAATGGTGAGTTCACTACAGATATTAAAAGTACACTATAGGACATTCGTTTAACTTATCCCGATTGATCGATGAATCAAACGCACACTTGTGTATGACTATCCTTTTCTACATATTGAATACAATGTACACTATTAGCTAACGTATTATTCCAAGAGTGTCGTTTTGTATGGGTCTTATTAACTCAAGTAACTAACAAGGATAACGTTAACAACAAATTAAGTTTTCTTGTACGAACAGTTTTGATACCAACATTACCAACCTAAACTTAACTACTTCACATAAATATAAATGTCATAATGTTTGCAAATAAAAGACAAAAGTTTTATTTACGTATCGTAGATGTACGCACATAAAAGCATATTATTTTCAATAAAACTTAAAACGTAGCAGTTGAATTTTGGTAAGTTATATATTCTAAAATGTTGCAAAAATTTTGTAAAAGACCAATGAACTCTTCCAAAGAAAGGAAGTAATTGTTCCAATACTTTTCTACATAAAAGTGGCGATTATATATCTTTGACGGCAATACATTTGTGAGTTAATGGTTATTTATTTGATTTATTCATAAAGATTGAATTTTTAGGAACGCTACTAATCATTATGCTTTGAGAAAACATTCGAATTGTAAAATACGTAATGATAATTTCAGTCATCGGTGTTTATTTATACACTTGTTTGTGTAGAAGATTATTATCCTGCAATTTAAAATTATTGGTATTTAACGTAATTGAATTATAGTACTTTTTGAAACTTATTCAAAATATCGTTTCAAACACAATATAACCAATAATGTAATAAAACGTAAATTTGTCCATTCACATTTAAATATGACTGTGTTGAAAATAATTTATTGTTATAAATTATAATGTTAATACAATAACATACATTATATGTTATTATTATAATTAGTATAGATTATTATTAACTTTTGGAGAAAACTGTTTGCGTTAAGAATTCAATTAAAAACAAGAAATTAAATGTTCACTACACTTCATTTTCTGTATCTGTGTTATCGTTTGGATGTAAATTGACTTGGACACCACAAACTTTTTCTTGTTCTCAAGACTTTAGAATTTCAGCTTCTGTAATATATTCTATTTGCAAATTTGTGAGTTAATGGTTATTTATTTGACTTATTCATAAAGATTGAATTTTTAGGAATGCTACTAATCATTATGCTTTGAGAAAATATTCTAATTGCAAAATACGGAATGATAATTTCAATCATCAGTGTTTATATACTTGTTTGTGTAGAAGATTATTATACTGCAATTCAAAATTATTGGTGCATTTAATGTAATTGAATTATAGCACTTTTTAAAACTTATTCAAAGTATCGTGTCAAATACATTATAACCAAGTGTTTCTTACTTATTGGGTACATAAAAAAATGCACCATAATGTAATAAAACGTAAATTTGTTCATTCACATTTAAGCATGACTGTGTTGAAAATAATTTATTGTTATAAATTATAATGTTTTAGTGTACAATAACATACATTATATGTTATTATTATAATTATTATAGATTATTATTAAGTTTTGGAGAAAACTATTTGCATTAAGAATTCAATTAAAACAAGAAATTAAATGTTCACTACACTTCATTTCTGTATCTGTGTTATCGTTTGATGTAAATTGACTTGGACCTCTTTCTTTAATTTTGTTAAGAGCGTATCTAATGTAACATGTTCATGGTTAATATACATGTTGTAAATTGTAGTACGATTTCACTTTTGTCGTTGATCCATGTCTTTTGTTTTAGACTTTTCGTTGAGGTTCATTTTCCTTGTTTTCTTCTTGATTTTGATGTCGTCGTAAAGCATTAGAAATAGTTTTCGTGTCAATTTTCAAAGCATCGCTAACCCTTGCATGCACTGCTGTTAATGGTGATAAGGGCCCGTTGTTCTGTTTTCTTTATTAAAGTATTCGACTAAGTTATGGATCAATTCGTCTACGGTAATTGACCTACGAGGCATGTTGATGTACTACAAATGAAAACATAAATGTTATCTCTTTCTGTAAAACGAATTAATCTTTACCTTAAATGAACACTAGAAAGTAATGTGGTTCTGAAAAGGACCGATCTTTTACAATATTAACTCAAGAAGGAATGAATAAACGAAGAAACAAACCAACCGGCAGGCGTACGTAACCTCAATCAACGTATAAGTAAATAAAGGAAAGTTGTTCTGTGGAAAGGTTGGTATCAGTGCTCATATTTTTGTTTTAAATTACAGACGACGGTCATTTCGTGATTTAATGCATACATGACGTCATGATAAGTTAAACGAATGAACTTTAGATCATATGATTAAATATTTTACACCTGAAGATAACATAATAAATGATAATGACTATCACAAAATTCAAAGAAGAAAGCAGAAAACCTCTGGATACAGAAAATGATACATCTTTCACAAGTGAAGAAATATTTAATATTGTAATAAAATTAATCCGAAAAAGCACGGAAAAGACGAATAACATGTGATATATTAATGAGAGTATATGGTCATCTTCCACAATTTATGACAGCAATATATAATTTATGCCTTATATGCTTATTTTCCGACACAATGGAAATCATCAATTATAACACCAATTGTAAAACCTGGTAAAGAACAGTCTAATGATGTCAGTAAATATCGACCTATAAGCATAATTAACAATAGTGGAAAGATATTAGAAAAACTATTAATTAATAGAATTATGGATCACATATACAACACGGGAGAGATGAATAAGAACCAGTTTGGGTTTACACCACATCGAAATACAGTAGATGCAATTTTGATGGCTAAAGAATTTATACAAGCAAGTTTAGAAAATAAGAATGATGTATTTATAGTAAGTTTAGACGTTACGGTTGCTTTTGATGCAGCATGGTGGCCAGCTATTTATAACTTTTTAAGAATGTTTAAATGTCCTAATAACTTGTATCAACTCACTAAACATTATTTTAAAGAGACCGAATTGCAACATTAGAAGTTAATGGAGTCATTGTTAAACGAAATATAAGCAAAGGATGTCCACAAGGATCTTGTAGTGCACCAGGTTATTGGAACATTCAATATAATTCTCTTTTGAATATTTCTTTTTCAAATAGAACAAAGGCCATTACATATGCAGATGACTTTCTTTTACTAGTGAAAGGCAGAACACTTATTGGAGGTGAAACTTATGCCAACCAAGAAATGTACAAAATTATGAAATGGGCAATAAACAACAAAATTAAGTTTAATGAACAAAAATCACATACAATGACTATCTCAAGAAGAAAAAGATCACGTGAAGACAAAATAAACATTTATTTAAACAATAATATAATTAAACAGGTAACAGAAATCAAATATTTGGGCATTTATTTAGATAACAAACTAAATTTTAACTTTCACAGTTTGAGTATATAACAAAACGTTGCTTACAAGTAGTTCGTGCACTATCGAGACATGCAAAAGTGAGTTGGGGTTTAGGACCAGATGTAATGTCTACAATTTATAAGGGAGCTATTCTACCAATGATGTCATACGGAATACCTATTTGGAAATTGGCCCTTAAAACAAAAAGTAATCAAAAGAAATTTGAACGAATTCAAAGACTTATAAACATTAAAATAGGGAAAGGTTTTCGAACAATTTCATTTGATGCATCATGCATTCTTACAGGTCTAACACCAATAATTATTAAATTAGATGAGATAGCCAGTGTAATTTCAGCGGTTACACAAATAAAATATAATACCGAAGTAAACACAATGTGTGTTAGAAAACGTGAAATAGAAGCTCAAGCTAAATTTAAAAGTTTAGAAAAGTGGAATGATATATGGATATCTTCACAAAAAGGGGCCATCACCAAATCCTATTTTACCACAGTAAAAGAAAGATTAAACGTCAAATTACATTTATCAAAAAACCTTACCACACTATTATCAGGTCACGGAACCTTTAACAGCTATTTCTACAAATATAAAATATTAAACAATCCCAATTGCATTTGCGGCAATGAAGATCAAACGGTAGACCACATAATTTATGTATGCCCACGTCTTAACCATGTTAGAAATATTATAAAGTGTATTATGTATAAAAATGGACAAACATGGCCAATATAACAAAGCAGCAATTGTTACAGGACAATTTAAAAGCATTTAGCAAATTTGCAAACTTAATAGAATTTGACAAATTAATTTTAGTTGATAGATAGGTGATGTTATTTTTAGACCAACATAAATATTAATATTATTTTAGTTGCGAATTAGACAACTAAGTTTTGTAGTACACACATTGTATGTAAATGTAGTTAACTAATGTAATTAAGTTCTCCTTAAAACAACGCATGTAGTATTTTGTAAATGGAGCATGCTGAATAAAGTATTGTTAAAAAAAAACTCACACTCACACTCACACTCACACTCACAATCACACTCACACACACTTACACTCACACTCACACTCACACTCACTCACGTCACCTCACGCTCACGCTCACGTACGTCACCTCACACTACACTCACACTCACTACCTCACACTCACACTCACACTCACACTCACACTCACTCACAAACTCACTCACACCCACACTCACACTCACACTCACACTCACACTCACACTCACACTCACACTCACACTCACACTCACACTCACACTCAAACTCACGCTCGCACTCACACACACACACACACACACACAGACCGCCCGCGCACACACACACACAATATCGCGTGCGCATGCGCTCACGTACACGCACACTACATAAAACTTCGTTTAATAATGAATGAACAGTAATAAAGTTTTGTTCGCTTTTAAATATAGTTAGCAGTTTTCGAGGTATTCACGACGTACTTTAGTGCCTTCCATAAGGTACCTTTGTTTGTAAATAGATATTAATCAAAATTTGATGAAACCGAGATATTTTAGAAGTAACTAGTTTTCTTAAAAGTGGTTATTTATCTTTAAGTTGTGTTATCAAGCTGAAATTGGTCCAGAAGATGATCAAATCCGTTAAAAGTTCGACATCGATTTTCTTTACGAAAACAATACACATGGGATACGTCAATTTTGAATTTTGCACTCAGCAACGGAAGAGAAGGAATCATGCCGCACGTTTCTTAATTTAAATGAATATTAATAAACATAGACGTGTCTATAACACATATTGAAGTGATAAAATGCATTAATTCTTTATTTTCGAATAACACTATGTTGGAAGGTCATCGCAGGGTTACAAAATTACAGTTACAGTAAAATTTAAAGTAAATTTCCAAGCAATGCTTCATACTGATCCGAGTAATTTTTTTAATTAAATTGTAATTTACGCGAAGTCGTAGATATTTTTTGATTTGATGAAGGTGTATATTTAGATGAATAAATTATTATTTGTATTAACAAATTCTATTCGGCAAATACCCAGTTAAAAAATTTTAATTCTAGTTACCTTAAAAGTAAGACATGGTTACGAAC
The DNA here is from genome assembly GCA_036346205.1 of Vesta saturnalis. Classification (NCBI taxonomy): domain Eukaryota; kingdom Metazoa; phylum Arthropoda; class Insecta; order Coleoptera; family Lampyridae; genus Vesta; species Vesta saturnalis. Next base: position 427,923 of record JARFJB010002525.1, read on the forward strand.
TTATCCACAAATATCAAAAATTCAAACAATACCTACTAAACAAGAAGTATGGAATATTAATGGAATTAGTTCATCAAACAATCACACCATAATCAAAAATACGTTTAGACATCTAATTCACAAGCTTGAGAATTGTAGTGTCACAAATTTTAAATCAAGAATAATTGTCAATATCTAAATTGACGGTAAAAAATGGTACATAATTTAAGGAACACACGATAATTCAGATATCGAAAATTAAAATACAGTTAACAAATAATTTGAAATGTACTTACCAGCCCGTCTTAAGAAACACGTCTCTTTAAAATCTAACGTTACCATCAACTGACCTAAATTAGATAGACGTCCTTTATTATAAACGTATGTACCTCGGAAACGACAATCAATTTCTAAACAACATTACAGAAGGTTATCAAGATTATTTGATATAATTGGATGTAGTTTAACCTAATTACTCAATATAGTTTTCACTTGTAACTGACGTTCGTAATCTATTAGATAATGAGTAAATAAACAATTGTGCAGACATTTACAGATGATAGTTTAATTCATCTGTCAAAAACAATGCATTTTAATATACGTTTTATCACTATGACATTACTTAAACTGCTAGTAGGTATATTTGCAAGGAGGTAAACTACATATTGATTTTTCCATGGTAACGATAGTTAAATTCTATGTTACACTTAAAATATAGTTTATTTGTGTGCTTGTGCGTGCGCGTGTGTGTTTTTGTGTGTGTGTGTGTGTGTATACCTGTGCGTGTGAGTGTACGCGTGTGTGTGCGTACGCATGTGGGAGTGCGTGTGCGTGTGTGTGATTGTATGTGTATGTACGTATATGTGTGTGTGGGAGTGCGTGTGCGTGCGCGTGTGCGTGCACGTGTGCGTGTGCGTGTGTGCGCGTGTGCGTGTGCGTGTGTGTTTGTATGTGTATGTACTGTTACACGTCCAAACCGCACTAGGCGTCGTGTATGCTTACTAATGTAAGCGGGTTGCCAAGCCAGCTAACAGGGAGATGGGCGTGGTGGAAATAATAAGTAAAATGAATTATTAATAAGCTCAAACCACTTACACCGATATTCAAACAGCTCAGTCCGGGAAAATATGTCTCTAGGCGCCACCACAATCGAAACTTTGCTAAAATAATTGTCTTAAGCTGGGTGTTAATTAACCCTACTTGATTGTGGAAAGTAGGATTGTGCTTACTCAGTAAACTCTCACACGAGGGTTCTAAAACAAACACTCGTCCCAAACAATTCAACTCAAACTCAAATATATTTAGTACTACCCAGGTTATTAGAAACTTCTTGAATACACCTCGTATACCAAAATTTCCAAAACAAAACTTATCACTCAAATTCAACTGCATTCACGTAACCAACAGTTATACTTTCTACGTATCCCTCGTATACATATAATGTTAAATTATTAATGAATAAATTATTTCTTCATTCAATGATCGATAATTAATTTTTAAAATTCCTAACCAAAAGAAAGGCAATGTCATCGGCTTAATGATTAATAAACAACAAAACAACAGCCAACGATAAATATATATTGTCCTGTACCAAAATAATAAACAAATGTTTACATACACAACCGTGTGGTTGATAAACCACCGTCAATACCAATTTGCATTTTTACAAAAATTCTTAATACTAAAACACCCAATACAACATAACTCGAGACCGATTCTCTTTTTCCTTCAACAATAATTAATTAACTAAACATTACGCAAATTACAACTAAACAAAAAGATAATCGTGCTCTACTAAATTTTCAAGGTTCTTAAATATAATTCTTACTTAAAATTGTCCATTAACCCTACGCTTTTCTTTCTTCTTTCTTCCCGTAAATCAATTATTTGTAGTCCATTTGTATTCCTTAAATTGCCTGAAGGCACATAAAAAATACTTCACAATTCCACAAACGCTTATTCCTTTCTGTAATCGCGGATAGTCTAACTATACGAGGTCATTACTCCAATAAACCGTACTAAACTGTACACATTTGGTTGCCTCTTAAAAGTTTCTCGCAACCTTTAGGACAATTAAGTCCTTCCTTAACACAAATAAACTTTCAATGTCATATAAAATTACCTTAACGTTGGCTCAATTTATTACGAAAATTTCGTTTACTTAAAGGTGGTCCCATAAATAATTTTAACTAAATATCGTTACAAGAACACGCGCTGCACTCAACACTTTAACGTAACAACTGTTATGTTTTTCTATAAATCTGCTTATCCACTTTTTACTTTCTTGAAAATAAACAAACTGATTTTATCTTCAATCTCAATTTAATTAATTGTTTTATTTATGAATGTCTTATACGATTCATCCCCTTTCGGGTTACGCAGTTGTTTAAACAATGAGTGCCTTCAATATTATTCACAAATACAACTCCAACTCAACCCATTCTAATTTTACACTTCACCTCGCGCGCGTGTCTCACCGAGCTAAAGCTAAGTAACCCACGTCAATCTCCGACTTTCCTATTTATACCTTAAGCCATCCATCTTTAAACATGTCCGACTTCATCGCTATATTCTCCAATGGTATTCATTCAAAATTTCTTAGGGCCGACAGATGCTACCCTCTGTACAACCACGCTCATAACTACAATACATCGCCATGTTTGTTCTTACTTGTAAATTTTACAATTACTTTATGGAGAAGCCATTTTTCGTCACCACATTCATTCAGGAGCCACTCTGGACCATTACACAACTTTCAACGTTTATCTCCCACACGCGCTCGTCCTTCTTCCGCAACATTTGCAAAAATAAGTACCGTCTAAGGTCCCAAATTCCATATACTTACATGTATTCTCAAAACAAATTGCACAACATTACGAAAACTTTCTACAATCAACAAATAAACATACCAAATCTTTCTCTCCATATTTTCTAAAACATTCTACACTTATACACTCACATCTTCCGACCAAGATTACTACTTATCCACCAACATTCCATTCCTTACAGTAGCAAAACAGTAGCAAACATTATCGTCCCATCGCCAAATTTCTCTTCACATTTACATTCATCAGAATCCATTTATTCCGACACCAATATCTTTATAACATTCAAATACACGTATCTGCATACTGAATGATATTTCTCCAAAATTTCAAGTGGCGTATCACCCACCCACATACATTATACATATATACAAAAACAAATTTTTTTTTCGTTCAAACTCAATACACCCGTACTCAAAACACGTAATACACTTCATTATAACATCTTACATACATGGTGCGTCAACGCAACCTTACAGTACGTATATGTGTGTGTGTGTGGTGTGTGTGGTGTGTGTGGTGTGTGTGGTGTGTGTGGTGTGTGGTGTGTGTGTGTGTGTGTGTGTGTGTGTGTGTGGGTTTGTGTTTGTGTGGTTGTGTGTGTTTGTGTGTGTGTGTGTGTGTGTGTGTGCGTGTGTTTGCGTGTGCGTGTGCGTTTGCCCGTGTGTGGGTGTGTGTGTGTTTGGGTGTGTGTGTGTGTGTGTGTGTGTGCGTGTGTGTGCGTGTGTGTGTGTGTGTGTGTGTGTGTGCGTGTGTGTGTGTGTGTGCTGTGCGTGTGCGTGTGCTGTGTGTGTGTGCTGTGCGTGTGTGTGTGTGCTGTGTGCGTGTGCGTGTGCTGTGCGTGTGCGTGTGCTGCGTGTGCGTGTGCGTGTGTGTGCGTGTGCGTGTGCGTGTGCTGTGTGTGTGTGGTGTTGTGGTGTCTGATTTGTGATGTGCTCTGCGTGTCTGTTGAAGTGTTCATAGTTGTGCACTTGATGCTCGACTTTTTCATATGATGACTACTGAAATTTTTCTGCGATTTTATTCGGCTGTAACTAGGTCATTTATGAAGTAGTTTTGTTGTCTTAACTTGCTTTCGCTTACCGGATATTGATTTTACTTTTGCCAGTCTCTGCTGATGGTGTCTTTAGTCATTGTTGAGAATACCTTTCCCAAGACTGCCTTTTGCTTTAGCACCTTTCTTCTTGCTTTGCTCTAGTTTTCTTTTTCAATTAATTTTCCATCGTGGGTCATTAACAAATATTTTAACGATTTCTTGCGCTTTTATTGCTAATGCCACTTCTGGATTCCTAGCACTGGTGGTTTTGTAACCTATTTTTTGGTACTGTTTCTGCAGCGTGACTTATTATTTGTGAATTCTGTCTAGTGAATTTATGTCTGTTGTCTGTCAATGTCTGTAACGATATTCTTTGCAACCATCGCTTATCTAACTTCCATCTGGATATTGTTCCTTTGATGTTGTTCTTGTGATGCATGATTATAGGAAATGATCACTGCCATGAAGATCTTCTATTGGGTTCCATCATATTTTACTGCCACCTGGAACATTGAGGTCTTGTAAACCATTTGTTCTAGGTTAAAATTGTTTCTTTTGGTGTTTAATAGAATTAGTTGATTTGTAGTCACTGTTAGCTTTTCTAAGTGCTTTTTTGCTCAATTTTGAGCATTAAAGTCCTAGTAAGAAGTTGTAGTTGTGATATTAGATTACCTATTGCTTTTTATTGCAATTTTGTCCGTAAATGTTCAAATATTTATGTTAACGGATGTTTAATTGATACAGCGACTCTTGTATTGTCGTGTTCAATTGATACAATCATGATACAAGTACTGTTTACTAATATTGAACTCCACTTTTGGCCCGTTCTGTCATTTACCATACTTCGTAATCGTTAATAATTTTATATATTACTTTGTGTTTTGTCAACGCATAGCAAATGGGTGTTCGCTGATTAACAGTGAATGTCCTTACTTTGGAACATCCATTGCAGTTCCATTGCAGGATTTTATCCATTGTCTGAATGGTTTTAAAAGTAATAAGTATAAAGTATATACTTTAAATTAGGTATACAACAAGGACTACTATACATTTATATCAAATCAACCACATTTATATCACAGATAAAGTTGTCTTAATATAATATCACAATTTAAGAAGTTACGAGGTTTGCCCTTGGGCCAACTTTTGTTCTTTTTTTTGTTTTAACATGTTTAGTCTGTTCATTTAGCTCCTCTTCATCTAGGTATTGCGAGGATGAATCGGATACTACGGAGTTTCTTTTTCGTTTGCCATTGACTGGTTTCCATCTGATCGATATTCGAATCAGCAACTTGACGTTCTGATTCTATCGTGGTGGTTATGCGATGCTTTCCTTTGAGCTTTGAGAAATGTTCGGTTAGTTCAGAAATTAAATGGAACTAATGATACTAGTTCTTTCACATTAATGTTTTAGGTGAGGTTGTAGTTTTGTTATTGTTGCATATGTCGGTGTCGTAGGTTCGTTTGCATTTCTTTACGCTTCAAAATATGTTATTCGGTTTTCACCTTTAGTTCTTGAATTGCTGCCTCTTCTATATACTTTGGACAGTATTTGCATCTAGCTGTGTGATTCCATTGCAGTTTACACACGTGAGTGGTTTTCCACATGGCTGACCAGGATGTAGTGCAATATGCAAATTTGTGCGTTTTTGCATGCTGTGTTGTGTGCCCAAAGAGCTGACATCTATAACATCTTAAAGGAGGTGGAATATAGAGTCTGACTGGAAGCCTGTATATAGGGCTTTTACATTGCAATGTTTGGCTGAAAAGGTTAGTAGTTTGCTGTGTTGATTGTTTGTCCGTCTTTTCTGGTTGTGATCCTTCATACATCTATGACCTTTTGGTTTTCAAGTTTTCAAGATTTCATCGGTTGTACAATTTAGTAGGTCTTTACACGTTATGACACCTTTTACAATATTTAAAGTTAGATGGTGGTATCAACTATTACGGAAGTATTACCAAACTTTTCCAGTTTCAAACAACTTTGTGCTTGTTTGTTAGTTCTCGTGTCTATCAATAAACCAGCACTGACTTTCTGCATGAGTTTTCATCTAATCACAGTTATACAAGTCCTAGAATATCAAACGGTTATCTTTTCAAAATTTCAAATTTTGTTTCTAATGACCAGAAACCGATGTTACCGACGTCAACTGCTCCATTATATTATTATTCAAGGAATTTTTCGTTGTTCCTCGCCAACGCTCATTTTTGAGGATGAGTCCTCTTTCTGGGGTTTAATTCAGACATATTGTTCCCACGAGAAGGCACTGATAGAATGTCAACTGAACAGAGCAGGCTTAATACAGCAGGGCATGATACTGTGACGTCCTCTTCCACAGGCGTTTCAACGCTAAGGCCAGGCTTTCGCCTGGCCACGCTTGGTATCCTTCGCGCAATTTCAGCACCTAAAACTGCCAAACGGCCTTGGGATTGGGGAGATTTTATAGAGGTTACCTTCCTCGTGTCCAGGCGGTAAAGCCAAGACTCACCGATCGCTGACCTGTACGACGTACTCCTACGCCCTACTAGAGTCTCTGAAGTACAGTTCCGGTCGCGGTATTCGGACACGGCTAGCGCTCAGTCGTCCCCAGCCAGGACATCCGGGATTGCACACGTATACGCTTTTGACGGCGCATGTCCTAAGTAGAAAGGAAAGGAAGTGGACTCAGCTTTAGCTGGAAGCCTGAAGAGAACAAGAGTTGGAGCGAGGGTGCGACAGAAAAGAGTTAAAGTAAGGAAGCCACCTAAGACTAGTATAAGAAAAGTAAGCTTCCAGCTAAGGGAACGCAGGGTTGCCGTCCCTGTCCTTGTTAGTTACAAGGCCCCACGTGAACTGGTCCGCGACACCGTATTTTGTAGAGCTAACAGTGACGGTTTTAACACCACCACCAACTCATATTTCGGTGTTGGCCTTGCATCACTTACGATAATTTGCAAGGTCGTTCCCCTATCCGCCACCTGGGGACGCGCCTAGTAGGTAGTTCAACCCCTAGGTACTATTATTATTATTATTATTATTATTATTATTATTATTACTTGTCTATTTTCTTTGTTGGTTACAGGTAAGTATGTATACATTTACAGCACTTTATATGCAGGTAAATATAACTTAGTCTAATATACATTTAGAACTCTCCTAACTATGTTACAGGTATTTAGCAGTACTACTTTTGCATGTGAATATATAATTTTGGATTCACCTGTAGAACTTTAATCCATTGTGTAATTTTTGGAATTTCGCCAGTTGCTGCAATTATTATTGGTACGATTATAACATTGTCTACTTTCCACATTTTCTTGATTTCGTCTGCTAATGGTATGTATTTATTTATTTTTCTGTGTGCTTTTTTATGTTATTTATAAGTGGCACTGAAATGTCGATGAGGTATGTAATTTTTTTGTTTTATTGATAATACTATATCTGGTATATTGTTCGGAATAGGTCTATCCGTTATTACTTGACGATTCCAATAAATTATTGTTCTTGGTTTCACACGAAAGGCGGGTTGTAGGTGTAATAGGGAACGTGCTCTTTAGGTCCATGTATTTTGTTCGTAATTCTTGGTGTAGTATTTTGCTACTTGATTATGTCTTTCGAGATATGCTTTTGGTGCTAGCATTGAACATCCAGAAATGATGTGTTCGATGTTTTCGTCTACACTTCCACACATTCTGCATTTGGTAGTATCTAAGTCTTGCTTAATTATAGTTTTCCGATACACCCTTGTTGCAATTACTTGATCCTGTATAGCTATTATAAAACCCTCTGTTTCAGGAAAAATATTACCATGCCTAAGCCATGCTTGAGACGCAGAACTGTCTATTTCGTTATTATCTAATGTAGTTGGATAACGTCCATGAAGTCGCTTGTTCTTCCAGTGCTCTTTTAACTCAGAGAGGCTTAAAATTTTAGAGTTAGGGTTATAATCTTTGTTGGTGAGCTTTAACGGTGATATGTTTAAGTCTGCTTCAAGTATTGCTTGATGAATTCGGCTGGTATCTGCCTTTTGCATGAAGTATTGAAGTTTTCTATTTGTATGTGATGTCTAGCTTTGATACATGGTATTCCACGACCTCCGTGACTTCTTAATAAATGAAATCTTTCGATTGAACTATGCGGATGGTGGCATCTGTGTTTATAGAAAGCTTTTCTAGTGCTAATATTTAATGCTTCTAATTCAGTATTGGTCCATTTCAATACACCAAAGCTGTATGTTAGAATCGAGGTAGCATAAGTGTTTATGCTAAACCAATATTTCGTGCAGATAGTTTCGATTTAAGTATAGCATTTACTCGACTTAAATATTTCACTGTTACAATTCTTTTAGACAACTTTTGATCTATCCCCAGAGCTTGAATATATCCTAAATATTTATATTTTCATTTTCTATCATATTTAAGATCATACCTTGACCGTTACTTGCTGCATATCCTGAATTTTCAATCCACTTTCCATTTGTCATTGTATTAATCCTACACTTATCTAACAAACTTCATTTGGATATCGGAACTGTACTTTGCAACACAATCCAATAACGTATGTAGATGTTGTAATTTGATGCGAATAGCTTTAAATCATCCATGTACCATAAATGATTTAACATCGTTGTGTTTATTAAATATCCTTTGTTTTGCCTGTTCAACAGTGTAGTTAAAGGTCGTAATGCTAGGCAGAACCAAAGCGGGCTTAAAGAATCCCTTGGAAAATTTCTACATATTTGTAGTTTGCAGCATCAATAGAACTAAAGGAGAATTTAATAGTACATTTGTATTCCAGGTTGATATTGCATAAGTTAAAAATTTAGTGTGTTGTCTTCAATTTTGTATATTCGTAATATTTCAAGTAACCAGGAATGAGGAATGCTGTCAAAAGCTTTTTGATAATCAATATAAGCTGTAAAAGGAGTGTTTTTGTTTCTTGCTGTCTCAGTTACTATTGAATCAATTATTAACTGCTCTTACAACCTTGGGACTTTTCTGCATCCTTTCTGTTCTTCATCTAGTAAGTTATTTATTTCTAGATGCTCATATTTATTATTATTATTATTATTATTGTTTTATTATTATTATTATTTATTTACAACAATTAATTACATATCGTTTACATAAATTGTTTTTTCTCTCTAAACCTAGCCATAGTATCATATAATATAAATAAAATCACATTAAAAATAAAGAAAATTCTGGTAGATTTTGTTTTAGTTCACATAGGACATTGTTCTTGCACCAAATATCTACGAATGTTCTTATATCCTATTTACCTAGGTACCATGCGTATTCCAGTGTTATTCTCTGTCTTAATTTGTTAACGAAAACCTCTATATATTCTTGTTCGTAGTTATTCCGGAGAAACATCGTTAATGTTTTGTATATGGTGCTTTTACCCACAGTGATTAACATATTTGCTAAAAGACATTCGCTTGAGTTTCCAGCTATGCCACAATATATATCCTTGATCGTGCACAGATTCCCGGTTAGCTTAAGCACCATTGCTTTTATATTCTGCCAGAGTTCTTTTGTTTTTTGGCATGTTATTAATATATGCCAAGCGGTTCCAGTTTTATTGGGACAATACGGGCATAGGACTGTGTTTTTCAATCCAGATTTTAAAAAAAAAACCATGCCTGCCAATCTGTCCTTCGCGAACCTCCATGTTATTTCACTGTCTTTACCATATGTCAATTTATTATAAAAAGTAACCCATTTGATCTCTTTATTAGACCATCCGTTTCTTCTTTCGTCGTCGTCACCATACTGTTAGCTTCTGTTGCATTTTTCTTATATTTTTCTTTTCAATAACCTCTTTGTTACTGTTTAGGGTAGTGAATGTCAGTTGTAGCTGGTTCAGTGGTTCATTCCTTTCCAGTTCTGCTTTGTAATTTTCTTCGAAGTATACCTTTATCCTTTGGTAGTGTTTTATCAGATTATTTCGCACAGTGTTGGATTGACAAGTTAATTTTGCAGATAATTCTTGATCTGACATCCACCTATTTGTTTTCATAAAGTGTGACATTTTTTTGAATCCGAGATCCGACCAAGTCTTTACAAACAGCGGTGGTTTCTCTTTCGGAATTAACGTGCACTCTGTGACTGGGATATTTTTAATGTCGTTTAGTCCTCTTGGGAAATTTTTTACACTTATATGTAATGAATGCATTGCCGATCTAAGGGATTGGACAAATGGTGAAACTCTGCTACCTGCTTGTTCGTGTGTTGCTATAAAAAAACCACTCCCAAAAAGCTCCGTATATGTTGGAAACGCTATTAATCTTGTTCGCAATTGAACAAGTCGTATTCCTCCTAGTTTCACCGGTAAACATAAATCCTTTTCCTTACACCAGTGTTTTCCCGTCCACATAAACCTCACTAGCATTCCCTGGAGCTCTTTTATATGACTGTCCTTTATTGGCAAAACTTGGAACGTGTGCCATAGTTTTGGAGCAATTGATTTATTGACAATTACTTTTCGTGCTGCCATGGATAGTGAGGTTGTTTCTCTTTTCCATATTGCTGATGAGTTCTTTAACTTTTCCTTTAGTTCCATGAATGCTAAATCAGCGTCCTTTTCTTGGTTTTCAGAGAACTTTATACCGAGAATTTTGGAATGCGTATTGGTCCATTGATATCCAAGCGGCGCATCATTTCTGTTTTTCCACCTCCCTGTCCAGAATCCGACCGTTTTTTCTGTGTTTAGTTGTGAACCTGATTGTTTCGAGAATATTTCGTAATTCATTTCAAGCACTTTAAAATCAGTTTCTTTAGAGATGAATACCGAGATATCGTCTGCATACGCGCTGACCATCACTTTTGTATTATCAGTAATGAGTGATCCGCCTGCTAATGACTGTCTGCATAATGATAGGAACGGTTTTAATGACACGGAATACAAGAAGCCGGATAAAGGTCAACCTTGCCGTATACCTCTTTGTATTGGGATTTCGCTTGTTAACAACGAATTTACGCGTACTTGACAAACTGCATTTTTATAGATTGTTTTTGCGGCATTGATAAAGTATTCTCCAAAATTCATTTTTTCTAAAACATGAAACAGATAGTCGTGGTTAACTCCGTCAAGCGCTGATTTTTGGTCGAGGTTTATGACGGCTAATGGAAGATTGTCTCGATTTGCATAAAAAATAGTATCTCTGCGTAAATGCAACGTGTCGTAGATAGTTCGTGCTGGTACACTGTAGCTCTGATCAGTGTCAACAATGGTGCTGACGACTGAAGAAATCCTTGAAGATAAGGCCTTTGCTAATATTTTGTAGTCCGTTGTTAAAATCGATACTGGTCTCCAATTATCCAATGCCTTCAAATCACCTTTTTCGGAATGAGGTTGATTATCGCTTTAGTCATTGATCTGATCATTTTTCCCTGCTCCAAACAGTTTGTTGCCACTTCATGGTAAATGTGACTAATTTTTTTCCAAAACGTGATGTAAAACTTTGTAGTTAGTCCATCTATTCCCGGCGCGCCCCTTTTATTGAGGGGTTATCCAGTAGCACTTTGCGTTGTGTGTGTGTGTGTGTGTGTGTGAGTGTGGGTGTGACTATGTGTGTGTTTGTGTGTGCGTGTGTGTGTTGTGTATGATTGGTAGTGTGCGTGTAGTGTGTGTTGTGTTGTGTGTTGTGTGTTGTTGTTGTGTGTTTGTGTGTTTGTGTGTTGTGTGTTTGTGTTGTGTGTTGTGTGTTTGTGTGTTTGTGTGTTTGTGTTTGTGTGTGTGTGTGTGTTGTGTGTTTGTGTGTTTGTGTGTGTTGTGTGTTTGTGTTTGTGTGTTGTGTGTTGTGTGTTTGTGTGTGTTTGTGTGTTTGTGTTTGTGTGTTGTGTGTGTGTTGTGTTTGTGTGTTTGTGTGTTTTGTGTTTGTGTGTTTGTGTGTGTGTGTTGTGTGTGTTTGTGTGTTTGTGTTGTGTTTTGTGTGTTTTGTGTTTGTGTTGTGTGTTGTGTGTTTTGTGTGTTGTGTGTTGTTGTTGTGTGTGTGTGTGTTTGTGTGTTGTGTGTTTGTGTTGTGTTGTGTTGTGTGTTTGTGTGTTTGTGTTTGTGTGTTGTGTTTGTGTGTGTTGTTTGTGTTTGTGTGTTTGTGTGTTTGTGTTGTGTTTGTGGTGTTTGTGTGTGTGTTTTGTGTTTTGTGTGTTGTGTTGTGTGTTTGTGTGTTTGTGTTTTGTTTGTGTGTTTGTGTGTTTGTGTGTGTTTTGTGTTGTGTTTGTGTGTGTTTGTGTTTTGTGTGTTTGTGTGTTTGTGTGTTTGTGTGTTTGTGTGTTTGTGTGTTTGTGTGTTTGTGTGTTTGTGTGTTTGTGTGTTTGTGCTGTGTGTGTGTTTGTGTCTGTGTGTGTTTGTGTGTTTGTGTGTTTGTGTGTTTGTGTGTTTGTGTGTTTGTGTTTGTGTTTGTGTGTTTGTGTGTTTGTGTGTTTGTGTGTTTGTGTGTTTGGGTTTGTGAGTTTGTGAGTTTGTGAGTAGATATACTATGCCACTTCTGGCTTACTTCGTCTATAGTAAAGTAATTCCTTTTCATAGGTCAAGTCATCACATTTCCTACGTCCAAGTGCACAGTTTTTCAAGGTCATCATACACATTGTCTACATCAATGTATATTCCTCAAGGTCAGTAACTAGATTTAATAAAGGCGCTAGAAAAGTTACTAGATTGGTTGTCAAGGTCATTGACGCCCCAGCACGGATTCTGCGCTTCAAGGTCACGTAGAAATGGTCGCTTCTATTGCCAAGGTTCTTAACGTACACACATCCCGCTTCAAGGCGTCTTAGGATTTCAAGGTTATGTATAGAGATCAACCTCATGTGTCAAGGTCACACACAATTGGGGGTATATAGGAGGATGCTCTTCAAGGTCATCAATACTACCCCACTCCCACCTAACTTTTGATAATAATAATACACCTTCCGTACAGTGCACATCAAGGTCAATGGTTTTCGAGGTCATCTTATAAATTACATGCAACAAGGTATATTCCTGAAGGTCACTGAAGTAACTAAAAAAGTCACTAGACTGGTTTTCAAGGTCATTTGGGTCCCAAGGTCAAACAAGGCTAGTTATATCTCACTTTTGGCGGAAAATTTAAATTTCAATGTCAATGGTTTTCAGGGTCAATGTCATCGTACACATTTCATACATCGAAGTACAGATTGTCCGCTTCAGGAAATGGTAGCTCTCAATATTCTTAACGTACACACACCCCGCTTCAAGGGGAATCCCAGGTTACGAACCTTCTCCTTTGTAAAAGTCACACTTGAGGGTATGTAGGAGGATGCGAACTCAAGATCGATTCTAAAGCAAATTTTTTTCACACCCCCCCAATTCCAGGAAGTTCATTGACCTCTGTTTCAATCATTGTTGTCTATGCATGTTTCAAGGTAATCAAGCAATTCTTGGAAGTTTACTATGGTCACGCCCCCCAGCAAAGTGCCCTCAAGTGGTTCCCTTCCCCAAAACAGGTAGCCGTTTCCTAAAAACAGGTAGCCGTTTCCTAAAACATGTGGTCCGTTTCCCAAAACAGATAGCTGTTTCGCAACACAGGTAACCGTCCCCCCCAAGGTCACACCTCTGAACAATGGATCCCACTATTCTTGAAAATTAATTTCTCAGAATTGAGGTGGGGGGTATCTAGATAACAATCTATTTTTAGGAATTATGACTCGAACAATGAATCGCCTTTGTTCTTTTCTCAGAGGTGTGACCTTGGGGGAGGGACGGTTGCCTGTGTTGCGAAACAGCTATCTGTTTTGGGAAACGGACCCCCTGTTTTTAGGAAACTGCTACCTGTTTTGGAAAATGGCTACCTGTTTCGGGGGAACGGAACCATTTGAGGGCACTTTTCTGGGAGGCGTGACCAAAGTAAACTTCCAAGAATTGCTTGATGACCTTGAAGCATGCTTAGCATAGACGAAAGTGATACCTCAGGGCTTGCTTAGGTTTGTAATAAGTCTCGAACAATGTCTCAAAGTAAAAGGATCTCAGATCCTGATATGAAGGTTTTAAGGAAAGGTCAATGTATAGCTAGTAAACATTATAATGAAGCGATGAAAATACCTATTAGGAAAGATGATGATGTATAGTGGACCAAATTAAACGAAAATCAGTTGAAGGAAATTGAAAGTGAGAAACAAATTGTTAAGTGACAGTACATCAAACTTCTCAAAATATGTATATTGACTTAAATCGATTTTTTATTTGTAGATAGATAAATATTGTGGGTAATAAATTATAAGTTTTATAAAAAATATTTTATTTGTTAGATGACCTGGAAGCATCGGCTTGAGCAATGGATCACCTTTGTTCTTGAAAATTGATTTGTCAGAATTGAACCTGGAAAAGGTATCTAGATAACAATCTATTTTTAGAAATTATAACTCAGCTAAAACAATGGACCTTAAAAATTATAAGCAGAGACCTTGAAGCGACAGCTTGAACAATGGATCGCCTTTGTTCTTGAAAGTTGATTTCTCAGAATCGAGGTGTGGGGTATCTAGATAACAATTTATTTTTAGAACTTATGACTCAGCCAAAACAATTGATCGCCTTTGTTCTTTTCTCAGAGGCGTGACCTTGAAAATTATAAGCATAGACTTTGAAGCGTCGGCTTGAACAATGGATCCCAAAGTTGCTCTAATTTAGTACCACGAAAGGCAATTGACATGTTTGTGCACTGAAGGATTACGGGAAGATTTAGAGACTCTGAGAATAATAATTAGCGTACCTTATTTGTGTAAAACAAAAGATCTACTAGACAAGGATATCCCGTGTAAGTAGGAGATTGTTGGTTTACTGACAATGGTTTGTTAGAGTATGTGACCGAATATCGAAATGGTTTAATTTTTTATTCATTTTGATCAGTATTCTTTATTGAAAGCTTTTGGAATTCAAGCACCCCGGTATTTTGTGAATAGGGTAATTTCGAACGAATTAGAACAGGGTTAGTTAAGAAATGTGAGAAGTATAAATTTATAAAGATGTGTTTCATATGCAATATTTATATTCTTAAAGTAGATAGCTTATTATGCTTCTTTTTCAAAATTTCAAATGATTAATGACATATCGGTATTAGAATTTGTTACACTTCGTTTTAACTATAAAATTCTGTCGTACATGTCTTTTGAATCGAAAGAAAGAATAAAGCTTTGAATTTTCCTAGTTTTTTAACTGCATCGCTTATGCGGTTTTTGTCGAATTATTTAATTAATAGAGTTTGCTTCATCTTTATGGATTTTACTGTATTAATGTGTTTTGACGGATATATATTTTGAATTCACGTTCACCAGGTATGAAATGTTGTTACCTCTAAAGATTACTAATTCTATTCACTTTTAGCTACCTACAAAAATTGTCAATAAAATGGGTAAATCGATTTCGAAAACCAAGACCTTCATGTTACTTTATACGCAGACAAATGTTAACCAACAATTCGTATTCCTATACGTTTATTATCGTTTGGGCAGATTCTAACCACCCGCTATTTAGCTAAAAAAATTTATTTAAATATTATTAAGAGCATATTGTAAAGAGCTCAAGTCGTAAATCGTAAAATACTTTACAACTACATTCATATTAATACTTAATGGTTCTGCTTTTGGTATATAACGGGTGTCCAAAGTGTCACGCGACGGAAGATTGTGGCTTCGCTGTTGATTTTTCATTAAAATCATTTATACAAAAGTTTTATGGTTCCAATACGTGCACAACTTAAAAATATTTTAGCACCTACAGGGTGATTCGTAAAAGTAAGGGGGTATTTTATTTTAAATGAAACACCCTGTATATTATTACATTTTTGGATAGCCTCGTTTTCAACGATGTATACATTTGCACATATAAAATCCAAAGTTGCCAAGTTATTTAACAAAAATATATTTTTTTTTTGAATGCAAGGTTAGCAATAAAAAGTAATTCTTGGTTTATTATCTAAGTTGAGACAAATTAGTTTAGGGATATAATTAAGCTAGGTGTAGGCTTTGAAAATATGTAAACGTTTTATTGGTATATTGAATAGGGGAGAGAAGGCTCCGTGTGAAACTTTAGCATGTTCAACGTACATCAATTCTCTTATTTTAAATGGAACACCCTGTATATTTTGATATGGGCGAATAGTACTCTTAAAGACCTAACTTTTATCTGAATTCATTGATACCGCTAAAATTTATAGTTTTTAAAATATTTCCATTTTTTAAATTTTTCTATAATTATTTTATAACGTAACGATTTAATAGAGTGCCATGATTTAAAAACAATAAAACAAAATTTTAATATGTCAACTAGGTGTAATTTAACTTAATTTCTTTTAAAATTACTTTTTCACTACATTTGCATTTAGAAGAAAACTTGAATTAAGAAAAGTTAACTCTAAGTTTTGAAATGAAATATACGTACGAATTAATTCAAATGTGTGTAAAAAAAATTGGAATACGTTTATCAACAAGAATCAGCGCAACTATATGTACATTTCACGGTAATGTATTGCATAATGGTAAGGTGGGTGGCCTACCTTTATTTTAGTTAAGAGTATTTTTAGTGTTTTATAAATTTACTTTCAGAAGTTTTTTTTTTGTTTTAGCTTGTTTTTTAATTCTGAATTTGACGGGGAATTACAATTTAATTCTGTTTTTTTTTAAATTGCCAAATCTAATATTTATTTCTTTTGATTCAATAAACATAATTTTATTTAGTTTGACCTTCCATTGTGTTTTATTGATTATTGTGTGTTCTCTCTTACAGCTTCATTTCCCCTTTAGTAGTTTAGGGGCTGTCTGGTCACAAACCACGTGGCACCATAAGTATTTATTCTATTCGGTCAGACCACCCACACATCCAGTGCGCTACCGCTTTAGTGACCCGACAATCAGCTGAGCTCTTTACTTTCTATCTGTAGAGTATTTCAGGCTAAGTTCAAAAATCATTTAGAACACATTACAAAGTAAATACATTTTAATTTCTTAAACAATGTGTATCTTAGTTGGCTTAAAATTATTACAAATTTTTCGACAATCTTTCTAGCTAAATTGATTCGAAGGTTATCTACTTTTTTTTACTGACGTAAAATTAGTTACGATTGAGTATGTGATCAACGAACTTAGTGTATTTAAAATTTATTATAGAAGGTTTACTTTAACTACCTTCTTTATTAAAGAAGGGTTTAGTGGAGATTGTGAATTAATTAACTTAATATAACAAATAAAAGAATTAAAAGGATGCGATTGGAACAGTAAAAATGTGAGTTGCACCACAGTCTAGCACAGCAAGGTACAATACTTACGAAACTTACTATAGGTTGCGAACTCTTTTTAACAGGTTGTGAGAGATGTAGAGATATGTCCATAGATATAACCAGTAAAGCATTTGTTTGTTTTTCTTGTTGGACGCTACTAAATTTTATAGGTTTAATAATTAAAATACAACAAAAATTGAGAAAGTGGTACATTAATACCACAGGTAATCTGAATAACACTAAACAGCTGTGTTTATTTGTATATTTAAGAAAACAAAATGTATGATTAATTTCAGCATAAAATAACTCAAAATGTATTTCTCGTAAAGCTTTACGATACTAAATAATTCCTAATTCACACAATTATACAAGCATATTATCTATCCTTACTTAAAAATCAAAATGGAATATGATCAACACAGTAAATCAATAATAACGTCTACTTGACCAAATTTATTGCAGAAACTGTTAGCCAGTCAGCTGTTTGTTTTCATTATAACCATTTCAACACTATACCGACGCTTGTTTACTTAAAACGTACTTTGTATAAAACGATACGTATTACTTACATTTTTTGTACTCAAAATAAATATAAGGTATTAACTTTATTTTAAAGCGAACTGCAATTTGAGAACTTTATTTCCCATCAATAAGATAAACATACGGTAAGGTAAGGTGATTTTCATTTGTCTTCATCGTACAAATAAACGAAATGTAGACCAATATTAAGACAAGGTAATTTTTATTTGTCTTCCTCATACAAACAAAGAAAATGTAGATCAGACAACTAAAGCAGGCATTAGGCGACAAAAACAGATATGTCCACAGCATTGATGCAAAACAAAGGTATTTATAATTCTTGAAGATGAAAATGCATTATCATCCATGTCATTTTATGCATTTAATGACGTCACCCACTACGCCTGCCTATACCATCATGTTACAACGAAATTCATTAGCACATGTGGATTTTCTTATTCCCTATTAAATGTAATATGTAGAGAATGTAATTAAAAGCCATTACATACCTTATACAATGGAAGAAACTTAAAATACGACATTCAAGGAACTCAGACGGAACGGAAATGCACTAGGTGAGTTTAGTTCCCGCTTGCGCATAAAACAAAACAGATGTGTCTAAATACTCATTGCAGACGATCAAAGTATATGCCCGGAGTAGTAATATAGAGCCGGTTCTGGACCAGTTCAAGGTCACTCTCTCTCTCTGGTGGAGAAAAACGTAAGCTTTTGGAGATCTTTCAAGGTCAAACTTTAGACGGTAAATTTAAAATTTGGGAGCTGGTCAAGGTCAAAGCTAAAAATAGAAGTTGCAGGGTAATCATAAATCTAAAAATAGTTTTCAGGTTATTGACCTACGGTGGTGTCATATTACATTTCTTAGAAATATAAAAAAGTCAAGGTTAAAAGCTAAAAATAGGAAATCTAAGAATAGAATTTTCAGGGTCAAACTTTTTGGCGGGAAATATAAATTTTTGGAGCTGATCATCATATTACATTTCAAAAGTAGGTATTTAAGCATGTTGTAATATGTAGTCAAGGACGCATATTTCTTATATAAATTGCAGCGAGCTGTATGTTGAGATCAGTCAGTCTGCAACTCGTAATTGTTAAATATGGAATTAACAGGGTTAAACCAAAGCACCTATTGCAAACCCATTAAAAATGCGTGCGAGCTCGATATATCGAGAAAGTATAAAGTAGCGAATATAGATATAATTAATACTAAGTACGGTGAACGTATAGTGATAGAAACGGGTGATTTTAAATGTGTATTACCGGAACGCTTTTATGTGTATTTCAAAAAAGAAGAAACACGAATTGAAGAATTTAAAACACTCCTAAACACGAAGGATGTGTTCATAAGTAGTTTGGGTGCAGCTGGCAAAACAACAAACATAACATTTTCTTTTTAATAGTAGCACCCCTACCATATGTAAAATGGGTATACTTTAACTAGAATTATTTTCTTAAACAGTGTTTAGTCATAGTGAAATTGTGAGCAAGTAAAGTCATGCAAGCAGCAATAAGATCATTTCTGGAACGATCCAAACTCAGAAGTTCACCGTTATATGTGGATACCTCACATCATTTCAGTAACGATCTGAATAACAATTTAACATTTTGTTGTTGGTGCTGTCAAAATAGTAATGGTAGTAGTAGTAGTAAAAATGAAGAGAAACACGATGAAGGTTATTCTTCTCTTAAGACTGACTGGGCATCATCATCATCATTTCAATATAAGGATGAAGTGTATAAACAAGCAGCTAAGGAATACTTAATCGATTGTACTTATTATAAACTATCGAACGATACTCATCATGCAAAACATCTGGAAATTGGATACAGTACACACCTCAACCTTGCACCAGTGGTGCGTATGGGGTGTGGTAATTGTGATCAAAGTAATAATAATGTAGTGTTGGATATGAAGGAATGAAATGTACTTCTAAGATGGCATTCATATGTAGAATTACAATTTTGCCGATCTCAAGAAATTGAAAGCAAAATTGATTGGTCTAATGTAAACGAAGAAGAAGATATAATCTATGATCAACATTATGAATCTCTATCCAGTAATCTTGGTATCTATTACAATTGGGAATTGATTAAAGGATATGACAGAATCTTAAAAACTGCTATGACAGAAAACTACAACTGCTGTTCTGCACATTCAATGCCCATAATATTGAAGAACTATTCAACTTAAAGGATATAATAAGCTATAGATTGGAATTTCTTGAATCTTACAATCTGACATGTTTTTATGAAAAGTTCATACAACAAGTTGTTGACTACCGTCGTTTTCGCGAGTGATGATGACATTTATAAAGACATTGAAGATGTTATACATGCTAAGTACAATATTAATTCACATAACACTGTATGATTAATGGAAATATTGTATTATCGTCCTGCTTATCTTATGTATAGTGTTTACTAAATAAAGAGATATTAATAGCTATGGTTTGTTTTTCTTCATTTAGGTGTAAATACCCTGCTTTATCCATCTAGTTAAACAATGTTATGTAAGAAGCAAAAGAGTGCGGGTGGTTTAGTGAATACCCTAATCAATAAACTTCCGTTTGAATTGCATTTACCCGGTTACCAGTATTGTGGTCCTGGTACTAAATTAGAGAAACGACTCGCACACGAAGACCCCGATATTAATCAATTAGATGCTCAGTGCAAACTTCATGGTATCAGTTACAGAGATTACCGAGATTTAGAAAGTAGACCTAAAGCAGATGAAATTTTGCAAAAAAAAGCTTGGGAGCGCTTTAAATCATTCGACGCAACGTTAGGTGAACGAACTGCAGCTTTAGCAGTCAGTACCATCATGAAAGCAAAGAGAAAATTGGGAATGGGGTGTAATCGTCGATCTAATCTGAAGAAGAAGAATAAATGCAATGGTGAAAATTTATTGCATTTACGAAAAACAATAGCTAAAAAAATTAAACCTAACGGAAATTTTACAGACACAATAAAGTCAGCCCTTTCAACGGCAAAACGTGTGGTGAAAAGTTTAGGAGGAAAGAAAAATATTAAAGTTCCTAGGGTAATTCCCATACCTAAACAAGGTGGGTTTTTACCATTTCTTATTCCGTTATTCGCTGGATTATCAGCAATCGGTGCATTAGCTGGTGGTGCATCAGGAATTGCTAAAGCAGTCAATCAAGCTAAAAATGCTAGAAAATTGCAAGAAGAGACATCACGTCATAATCGTATGATGGAATCGATCGCTATAGACTCCACGAATAAGAAAGGTGGTGCACTTTATCTAAAACCATACAAATCTGGTGGTGGTGCATTATACTTAAAACCGTTTCCAAAAAACTGAATAGATTACCCGAAAGACCGTTAACAGATATTGATTTAAAGAAATACACCAAAAATGTACCCTACTTTAGGGATATTTTTATGAGAGATAACATGCCTAAATTACCACGGAAAAATGAATCTGGAATTATTAACTTAAGATAGTCAAAGCGGACCAGGTACGCATTGGGTTTGCTACAAAAAGCGCGGTAAAAGGGTTGGTATTACGATAGTTTCGGTAATCTTCGACCACCAATCGAAGTGATTAACTACTTTCGGGGGTGTAAAATTTATTATAATTACAACCAAGATCAAGAATTTAATACAATTATTTGCGGACACCCATGTCTACAATTTTTATATAAATAATCAGTGCAACATCAAATTTTCTCAGTTATGTCAATAACATTCAGTTTAGAAGGTGTTGGTAACACAGTTAGCTACAACTTTTATCCACCGATAGAGCTAGATTTGAGGAAGAAGTACGTTATTGGATTAGTGGGATTTTACGGTTGCAACAGCATTAGAAACATTTATACAGGCAACGATAGATTTTATTTTAGAATGGATCCATCTCATTTGCAAGTGATTAATATTCCACACGGTGCATATGGGTTGGATGAAATTGTTGATTATATAAAATCTAAGATACCCACAGAAAAGTTTAGCATTAGAGCAAACAACAATACACTTAAATGTGAGATAAACAGTTCATTTGAGATTGATTTCACTAAAGAGAATAGCATTGGCCGCATGCTAGGGTTTGAGTCTAAAATATTAGAACCAAATATTTTTTATACGTCTGCGTTAGACATCCAAATTCTAAAACACACTAATCTACACGTAGAGTGCAGCATTATAAAGGGATCTTATCGAAGTCGGAAACCTGCAAATGTATTATATGAGATGGACGTTTCACTTCTACCAGGTTATCATCTATAATTAGTAATATAACAATTAACTTGACTAATCAAATGGGTGAATCAATAGACTTTGGTGAACTAGTACGCCTAGAACTAAAATAACATGGGTCTGAGAATTTCATCTTCAAGTGCAACATTATAAAAGGATCTTATCGAAACGGGAAACCTGCAAAAGTATTATATGAGATTGACGTTTCAGTTCCACCAGGTTATCGTCTAGATAAAACTCCCAGCAATACTCAATATTTAGAAGTAAACACCGACATAATTAGTAATATAACCATTAATTTGAGTAATCAAAAGGGCGAATTAATAGACTTCGGTGAAAGTGAACCATTTACAGTACGCTTAGAACTAAAAGAACATGGGCCTGAGAATTAATAAAGAACCAATTCCATCTTTCAAAAATTTGTATAAAAGACATCATCCCTACAGTAAGTCATTAATT
This sequence comes from Vesta saturnalis, assembly GCA_036346205.1. Classification (NCBI taxonomy): domain Eukaryota; kingdom Metazoa; phylum Arthropoda; class Insecta; order Coleoptera; family Lampyridae; genus Vesta; species Vesta saturnalis. The sequence goes on from JARFJB010002525.1 coordinate 450,182, forward strand.
AGTCATCAACCCTCATTGCGGTTAACATCTGCAGAAAAACACTTTTTAACATCAATTGGTTTAAAAGTTCTCACCAACAATGGCCGAATCGCTAAACATGTTTCAAAACGTACATTTTGATGATACTATAATTAAATCAGATATTCACACTTATCTTCCCTATGGATCTTCTAAATATGGACCTTCCGAAGAAATACGTATCTAATTACGGCTACTTACGACAGTTTTCTGTATATAGAAAGGAAACTTGAGCTCAAAAATGAAGGAAAAGCATGCAGCTTAACCAACAATTTTCCCAACTTTCTTTTCGAAGAAATTCGTTATGAGTTAGGTGGTCAAAGAGTAGATGTTTGCAGAAATCCAGGCATAACATCTACGCTTAAGGGATATATTTCTTATACGGCAAGCAAGAGCAAAGCACTAAGCCATTTGGGATGGCCACCAAAGAATGAAGAACCATTACAAGTACAATTTGACGAGCAAAATGGTGAAAAATCTTTTACAGTATGCATACCATTGAATCACATATTTGGAATAATGGAGGATTATCGTCAAGTTATTGTGAATATGCGTCAAGAGTTGATTTTAATTCGATCTAGAAGCGATACAAACTGCTACTATGGTGAAGGTGATGCAACAATAACCTTAAATAAAATTCAATGGAAAGTACCACACTTAACACTTAGTAATGCTGCAAAACTGCACTTGTTTGAAGGAATCAATAAGAATTCTATTATTACTGTTCCATTTCGACAATGGGAGTTGTTTGAATTACCTGCTTTAAAACAAGCAACCTCAGACATATGGCCAATAAAAACATCAACGCAGTTGGAAAAACCACGTTGGATAATTGTTGCATTCCAAGAAGGTAAAAGGTACACAAAGTCGGCAAGGGCGGGAAATTTTGATCACATTAACATCAGAAACCTTAAAGTACATCTGAATTCTGACTATTATCCATATGAAGCAATGCATTTGAACTTCAGTGTTAACCAGTACATACCCGCCTATCACAATTTTTTGAAGTTCCGGTGTGATTACTATGGTGACGACAATAAAGATGCATTATTTAACTATTCCGAATTCAAATCATGTCCAGTATTTGTAATCGACTGCTCTAAACAAAATGACTCCTTAAAAAACTCAACAGTAGACATCTAATTGGAAATGGAATCTCTAACACCTTTCGATAATGGAATCATTGTGTATGGTCTTATTCTCCATAATGCTATTGTATCTTCAAACAAGGCCGGAAACCTAAAAATTTGCAGATAGATGCAGGAAAAGAATTCTACAATGAGCATTTTACTAAACTAATGCAGCGTTATCAAGTCAACCATTACTCCACCTATAGCACAAAGAAGGCCGCAATTGCTGAACGTGTTATCAGAACCATTAAGGGTGCTCTATATAAGTCATTCAGTCTGCAAGGTAAATACAAATGGATTGATACAATTGATACCATAACGATGGATTATAACAATCCTAAGCATAGAACTACAGGAGTGAAGCCCAAAGATGTTGATAATCATATAAAGCTGCAGGCTTACACTCACATAAAAATATTTGATCGGAATCGATATTGTGTTGGTGACGTAGTACGAATTAGTAAATTTAAAAGTATTTTTGCTAAAGGATACACACCCAATTGGTCTAGTGAACTATTTAAGATTGTGAAAGTTCACATTACTAAGCCAACCACCTACTTGTTGGAAGACATGAAAGGAAAGCCTGTACTGGGAGGCTTTTATAAACATGAATTGCAGAAAAGTATCCCGATGTGTACCTGGTGGAAAAAGTGCTTCGTTCCAAGAATAATAAGTTATTCGTAAAGTGGTGGGATTGGATGAAAGATCATGGATAAATAAGGATGATATTGTTTAATAACTTGTTATTTGTGCAATAAATTACTTATATTAGTTATATATATATATATATATATATATATATATATATATATATATATATATATATATATATATATATATATATATAGTTTGTATCAAAGGATGTTTGCTCTTGGATGAAATAAAACACACAAAAAAAATTGTATTTTATTTTAGTTCAGTAAATATTACATAAAAAATGTTTCCTAAAATTTCATTACCTTATATAGTAAACCTAAAGTACTTCTATAATCATTTAAATTACTTGAGCGCCATATTCCTGAATCTGGTCCACAGGTCCATCCTAAACAGGAATTTGTATTTGTTTTACCTTTATGAATGTTTTCTAATATCCAGTTGAAAATTTTGTGATGTTCCTCGTTTTTCCATGGTTGAAACGTATAGTTAATGTTTTGTTCTAGTAATATTTCAATCAAAATATCGAGGCATTTGTAATTAGCATAATATGCTGCTTTCTCAATACATTCAGTTATAGTAAATAACGTATCTTTATAAGCAGAATTAATATTCTCTAAGCTACATTTAACATTTGTTAAATCATCATCACCACCCCATAATAAATTGTATACATACATTTTAAGCGGTACGTTACCAAGTAAATTCATATCATCTAAGATTTTATCAACTTCATTAAAAGTTAATGAATTGTAACCTTTATTAATGCACAATTTTGTAAAACTTTTAATGCTATTGTCCAATTTAATTTTTTTATCAAATAATGTAATAACTTCATTTGCACACTTTGAATTTATAGCACACCAGTTGAAACACTCATCAGGAATAATAATATGTTGTAGTATATTCAATACAAAGTTTTCAGAGGAACACTTCCCCATCAAAGAACGCTTCAGGTACTTTCTGTAGATTTTATCACTACGGTACCATAGTTCATCATGCAGTTTGTTTTCGAGACTGCTAATAATTATTGTTTTTCTGAAACAGAAGAGGAATAAAATGCTATGTAAAGTTAAATCCCCAAGGTCTAGTATCAGTGAAATTGAAATTTACCAATCGTTTATCATCGTAAGGACTAAGTATTACTTTATTCTGTTTGATTGTAAACACATCACATCTTTTGACCTTATCAAATGTTTATATCGCTTTATTACGTTACCATCAAACAAAATATGTTTATAATCATTTATCGTGATCTGTTTTAGGCTTGCATGCATACATTTTTGCACGAAGTCCTACAAATTCCAACATAATTGAGCCATTATTTTCATCTTTCATTAAGCCGGGGTCTTTTTTATTTACTAATGGAATTCCAAAGATATTTTCAGGACTATAGTCAGATGTATCGAATTTATCAATGTCTTCTTTAACGTACTCATAGATACCAGAAACCGAAAATCCGTATATAAGGCTATCTGTATCTGTGTACAAGAGCTTGGAACTATTTGGAAACTTAGGTAGGATGTAACCATAATGAAAATTGTATAAAAGTTTTTGAAGCGTCTAAAACACTGAAGCCTGCATATATGGGTTTATTTAGATATACTTCCAGATTGTTCATTTGAATGATGAGCATATCATTGCTAAATATTGTACAACTATGAAAATTTGGTTTTGATATGTAAGCACGAGCACCATAGTGACCATCCCATTTTGTTACTAAACGTATATCCTTATATTTACGTACATTTTCCATCAGTTTCCCAAAAACACTATTAATCATTAATTTATAAAAATTTTTGTCAAATTCATTTTGAGATTGCTGACGCATGGTTGTATTTAAATCGATATATTTTTTTAACCATGGTGATTGCTGAAAACGTAATATACGATGCACTTTTACCCACTTTAATCCATATTTTAAATATACTTTCAAATTTCTGTAATGAATTACGTAATTACGTTTTGGATACAATGTAAGTAATAATTTTTTTATTTTAGAATTTGAATCAGGTACGGGTGCCAATGGTAGATCACTATGACTCTCATGTAATTCTATGGGATAGTCTAAATCACACTCGACTATATAGCCAATTTCCGAATCAAAGTTTCAAAATTATCAACAAAAGAAGAATCACCAAATGGTAGAAATTCTGACATGGTAGCTCCATATAAATTATTTACGTCGTAGTACATTAAATACACACTTTCGGAAGCGGGATCAAATTTTTCCCCCAAGTACTTATTGTTAGCTTTAGCATACCTATTAGAACATTGAGCCACACCACCCCTAATTCCTCTTTCAATAAACATTAGCATATCAATATCAGTAAATAGTTCTAACTTTACTTGTGTAATTTTAAGCATAGCATCGAATGCTAAACCGGGGGCTGTACAATAGTGCAGAGGATCAAGTTTGTAAGTACTTGAACAAGTTTGCCGAAAATTTTCGAAAATATCAGCTAAAAGTAGAACGTCCGTTTTTAAATACAAATCTGAGTACTCCCCTAACGATCTAATATGAAATTTGTTCCAAACATTAACCGCATGTGCAAAACTAACATCATTGATTCCGTCATTATTAAGATCACTAAAAACGCTTCCTTGGGAGGTAGCCTGGTTTCGTCTAATTTATCCCACGTATCAATATACTCATAAGGAAACACACCTTTGCGAACTAGTAAAGAAAATTCTTCTTCATTGTAACAATTAGCTCTGGTAATAATTTTTTTACTATTTTCCAAATAGTTTGATAACTTTTCAATACTACTACTCATAAATCTGAAAGAGTCAATAAATCTAAACTTAATTTTACTACCTTCTATTACTTTTGTGAAAGAGATATATCTTTCTTTGTTTATGGGCAGGAGTGAAATCGCACCGGGAACAGTAGCCAATGACGAAATATCTATCATAACCTGACAAATTATGAAACACAACCGGTAGGATGTGGGAGTCTTTATAGTTTAGGTTACAGTTCTGATGTGATGCTCCTCGAAACGCTCCAGTAAAATGGTTATGGTCTCTAACCTTTATATCATTATCTGTAAATGGTTTTTCGCAAATGTGACAAATCGTGGTGTTTTCAAAGTGTTCAACCTGATTGGGAGTTAAAGGACCCATAGGAATTATTTTATTGATGATTTCGGTGCTCCAATGTGCAATACTTTGAAGCACTTTAACAAATGTTTGGAATGAAATAGAGTATTACCCCCAAGTAATGTTAAATTTGTACACCTTTCTGAAATACTTTCTAAATCCGCATAAATTACAAACGGTACCTTTTCCTGAAATGCGAAATTTTTGAACTGCAGAAACATTTCCGCTTCGGTAGGCATCCTGGCTGAACATTGATTAAGTTGATGGCAGAGAGTGACATGTTTTTGTAGAAGGCGATCTGAGGATAAGTGGTTCAAGCATCGATAACAAATAAATTTTTTGTGCTCCCTATTCGATAGTTGCTTTGAAAAAAGAGCTGACATATTTTTAATCCGCGCGAAATGATAAACAGTATTATTTTTTGTATTAATATCATCAGCAGTAGAACCAGCAGAATGATAATTAGGCGAAAGTACTAAAAGATTTATAGGTTCCCTGACACTATTTTCATGATTTACACTTAATACTAGCGGTAATACACCTTTCACCTGAATGCAAAACAAATTAATGGAGAGGTTGTTTAACTTTTCAAATTTTTTTACATCATCTATTTTAATGCGAAAGGGAATTGAATCATAATTCAAAACATCTCTAAAATGAGGATAGCTGTAAACTCTATCCGAATGAAGTTGCACTGGGTAAAATGCCGAAACAACGGCCTACAGGAAGCAATACTCGTCATCGTTCTTAACATTTACTACCGCATGCTTTACTGCTATGAAGTAAGGAACTTTAACGTAAGTCGAAAGGCCACCTCTAAATGGAGTATAGCTATTAATATTCACCTTTAAATGTAAAACTTCGTGTAATGCCCAACCGGAATCCCTTTCGGAAAACTCCTCTAATTTTTTTTGTAATTTGTAATAAACGTTATTGTTATACCACTCGCGCAAATTGGTGGAAATGTCGATGACATAATTTTTTATGGCAAAAGTCTTCAACTCGATAATATGATTTTGAGGTTGCATGAAATTGCAGGCTAAAATGACATTGACCTTTAGCATCGTTTGCCTTAGCATTACTTTAACCTTTCGTGCAAAACTATTGTATGCATTTTGTAAAAAAATAAGAGGGTCCTTAATGTTTGCTATATTGACTATAATGCCTGTAAGTAACCTACCATTAAAACATGAATCTATAGAGTACCAACCTAATTTATGTGTACGTTTTTTAGTGACAATTCCACTACCTGTTTTCTCTGAAGCGTTCTTTAACCGTTTAAGTCTCACAAGATAACACTTTAACAATGATAAATTGCTTTCAAGTTTAGGCAAATTTTCACTTGCTTCTAAATAAATTTTATTTTGAATTATATCTTGGAATAGCTTAATATTAGTGTTAATTATACGGATGTGCTTTACAAATTCATTTTTGGTTTTTAATAATGGAATAAACAAATTAACAATATCACTACTACTTGGTACAACCTCACTCATAGTTACCTTCAAAACTGTATCCAACAATGCAAAATATGAAGCACGCACGATCACACAGTCATGGACTTGTAGAAAATATTTTTATTATAACTGATATGTAAAAAAAATAATAATTTAACTATAGAAGTACTTTAGGTTTACAATTACAAGTATTACGAGTGCAATATACTGACTGGTACAGAAATGCTGTTTATCGATTTGTATAGTCATACAAGCCTCCCATTCAAGGTTAAATATCACAAACTTGTTATAACTTGTATTTGACCTTATGCAGCATACAAAAACTCGACTTATATGAAAATGAAATGTGATACTTTCACACTCTTTAGTTCATTGCCTTTAGATTGCATTTACAAAAGTATTCCCAAGAGCTTCATTTCAGAAAGATGCAGATATTGCACTTTCTTTAGTATTATCTTTAGTGGACGTTTACTGGTAATATCTAATAACCTAACCTTGCTGACATGACATGAAATAGCTTTTCATGTAGAATAAGTCCTAGAAAAATGCGCTCCTGAAAATTTAAAATTTGCACCTAATTCTCAGAAAAAAAAATTTTTTTTAACATTATTGCATTTTATAAGTGACATTTTATCCATTTAATTAATTAATTAACCAAAAAATAATAAAACTGGCCCACTAAATTGAGATTCTGATTTTAAGCAAAACAACTTTTTCTACTTACTAAAACACTAAAACACTAAAACACAATTTTGTACAAGCATTCACGTTGTTAAAATTGATTGATTTTTGCAACAAGCAATTACCAAAATTTTCAATAAAACAACACTTTAAACTGCATAAAAAAAACAGGATAATGCAACCATTTTTCTTTGAAAAACGCTTGTACACGTTACAAGATAGTCTATATTTAGCGCTTACATTACTCTGATTGTGCAATTATTAAGCACACATGCGCTAGTTGCAAGTTCAAAGTTTTTCACATTTTTTTTTGAAAGTTTGAAACTGCTATCTTTTGCGCTGTTATTTGTTTAGTCTACATGCAAAAAATTGGAATTTTTGGGTAAAGGACTAAAGGGTTATGATTTAATCTTATGTGAAAGTAGCAACATAATTTAATAAATCATGATAAGAAACTCGTTTAATATGAAAATTCAATTAAACCATATGGAAACTGTTCAAAGTTTTTCACATTTCTTTTTTAAAGAATTTGGAACTGCTATCTCTTGCGCTGTTATTTGTTTAGTCTACATGCAAAAAATTGGAATTTTTGGGTAAAGGACTAAAGTGTTATGATTTATTCTTATGTGAAACTATCAACCTTTCATTACATACTAACCATAATTTTCTGTTCACTTTGATAAGTTATTTTTTTACATTTTTTTTTGTTTTGAGAACATTTTGGAACTGCTATCTTTTGCGCTGTTATTTGTTTAGTCGATATACAAAAATTCAAAATTTTTGGGTAAAGGACTATCGAGTTATGATTTATTAAGCAATTAACAACGCTTATAATTGTCATTGATGTAATATTTTTTTTCATATTTTTGTTTTGTTTTGAGGAAATTTGAAACTGCTATCTTTTGCGCTGTTATTTGTTTAGTCTATATGCAAAAATTTATAATTTTTGACTTAACGATGAAACTGCTATGATAAAAAGAGTATATTTATTTATCTTTAAACATTTCAAACACATACATAAAATTGCTTACTTCTACATTCCTAAGATATATTCACCTTTTTCTTTGTAATATAAGTTTTACAATGTCATTTCTTCCTACATAATTTATATAATTTAATAAATCATGATAAGAAACTCGTTTAATATAAAAATTCAATTAAAACCATACGGAAACATATTTTAAATTGTCTTTTCACTTTGCAATATAACATGCACTACTGTAATTACTTCTTTACTTTTTAAAGCGTCTTTCATTCAAATTACAATACCCCTTTATTTCATACTTTTCATGACACATTCACCCGAAGTTGCATCATTTTCTTTTTTAGCTCATACAGCTCTAAATCTACCCTCAATTTTTTTATTTCCTTGATTAACACCTCGAGTCTTTTCTTTCTCTCATCAATACTTAATAATTCTTTCTTTCTTTCTCTTCTTATCATTCTTATTACTTTCACCATTTCTAGCAATAAAAAGTTTACTGAATCATGCAATCCCGGAGAAGCCTTTTTATTATAAACATGCATCCTTTCAAAACTGCTAACCTACTCAAAAAACTTTTAGATTTCTAAGAATGATTACCTTGCAACTTCTATTTTTAGCTTTTCACCTTGACCTTTTTATATTTCTAAGAAATGTAATATGACACCACCGTAGGTCAATAACCTGAAAACTATTTTTAGATTTATGAATACCTTGCAACTTCTATTTTTAGCTTTGACCTTGACCAGCTCCAAAAGCTTACGTTTTTCACCACCAGAGGGAGAGTGACCTTGAACTGGTCCAGAACCGGCCTTATATTACTACTGCCCGGAGATTCGTAATTATGTACACTAAAAAGAAAATAAAGTTTAATTATTGAAGAAAAAAGAGTAATTCCTAAAAATACCAACGTAATGTAAATTTATTTACCAATAATAACACAAATTCGAAACTTAAATTAAGGAAACGAAGGCCAAGAATTGGCACGTTACATTAATTAATGTTTACCATTTTGTAACAAAAATTTCTCAAGTTTTTAATTATTCATTTAATTTAGTTTGAATTTTTTCCTCCTTTTTATTAACCTTAATGCTGTACAATTAAATATACCTTGAAGAACTTTTTGTTGCCTATACTTTAACACAAAACACCTTTTATTTTTATAGTGGTTTTTTCAACAATTTATCATATCTTACATTTTAAATTTACATTTGGCTATTTAAAATTTCTAACCTCTTCATTTTAACACCCAGTTGGATGGTTTACAGATAACACTATTTCTTTTTACGTAAAAGTTTTTTGATTGAGTTAACCTTGGTGTTTGGTTGCTGAAGTATTCCTAAATAAGTTTCGATCTAATTTCCAATATTTGCTAGAAGGATATTTAGAAAGGAATTGTTTCACAAAGCAAATAATTTTTCTACCCGAGAGTGCTGAGTATTTATTGTTTTCTTCGCATATTCCGATTTTGAAGTATATCATTCATACAATTTATTACGAACAGCTCACCTTCCACGTTAGAGGTATGTGAATCTATCATTCTGCGGCATTTTCTAATGACTCATTGCAATTTTGAGCTTGAACTTTCTATTGAACTTTACGTTGACCTCGCAGTTGCACTTGCAGTTAGTTTTGTTAATGTTCCATATTGTTTATACAACTAAAAATAGTTTGAGTATACCATATGTACTTGAATATGTTATAACTTAACTGGAAATTCCATCTTCATACATCTTTGGTTTACCTCGTAGAAAAGTAACTTAAGTAAAATATCATCCATCATCGTAGAAATCAACAAAAATGTCAGACGTTTTTAACTATAATCTTCATATCATTACCTGCTATTTTCCAAAAACTACTAGAATAACTCCTTGCTTTCACTAAAGTATTATTTACATTTAACCTTATCTGAAGTCCCATTTTCCACTTCCACTCTCTATTTTTGTTTGTTTGCAATCTATATTCATAATTGTTAGAAATAGTGTATTACTTTATCACCAAATTACTTACTTGTTCATTAGATCTTTAATTTAATTTTTGTGTAAATCGTTCTTTCAACGACGACCTCTTTGTAAACAGCTGTCGGCCCTATTTTTTAGTTTTTTTAGTTAATGTTTGTGACGTATTAACTATCAAACAAACCTGCGTACGGTAGTTTAGTTTTAGATATCTTCCATACGTTTTAAATTTCAATTTGATATTGGTAATTGATTAAATTGTGTTTTTACGTTCTGTTTCAAATTTCTTAAATTAAATTTTTGTTAGGACATAACAAGTATTCTGAATTTAGATTATCATTTATTATATTTATGATTAAAATATAAAAACCTGCTTTACCTTAGGAAGGCTTTTCGTAACAAAACAGGTTCCCATTTATTTACAATAAAAGTTTACTATAACATTATCCTTTTAATGTTTTACGAATTAATTAGGTTTAAGCTTGTGTTGTCAATGTTTTCTTTTTATTTTGTTTTCTTTAAATTTTTAAATTAACCAAGGTATCTACGTTATAGATTTATAAATTTACCTTTGCTTAATTGCGTACTTGCGATTTGGTTACTCAATTATTTATTTCTGGCTCTTTTCTTCCTAAATATTTGGTTATTGATTTAGTTTTTCTCAGAAATAAATAAGTTTGGGTTGATTGAATCGTCCCCATTTTCTTTCAGCGACCGCTTTAATGGGGCGGTTAAGTATTTAAATATTAATGTGTTTTATGTAAATGTCAATAAGTATTACTTATCTATACAATAATTTTAGGGAATACTTCTGCTATTCGTGTACGCTGCGGCAAGTATTAGTCATTATTCTGTGTTTCATTCTCTTGTTATCTAAAACGCTTGTTGTAGCGAGAATCTATGTTTTCTTTCGGTGTACACAATGAAAGGTCTTTCATTAAGCAAAGGAAACGTTTTCAGTTAATTATTTAAACTTTTCTCTAGAACTAATTGATTTTGGGTAGCGTATAGTTACCCAGCAACTTGCTAAAGTACTGTAAACATTTTTGTTTTATTTATTGGGTATTTGAGTCAAATTGGGGGTTATTCTGGCCCGCAATAATACTACTTCGGTTCTTGCATTAAGTATATTGTAATACAAATATTTTTTTTTCCTTAATTATTAACAGAAATTGACACATCAGTGAGATAATCGAAATTTGTACAATGTTAATATGATTTTGTTTGTTCTGTGAGAATAAGTTCTACCGTTTTGAAAAAGTAATTAACGATAGCAATTAAATTTACTTTTACTACGTGACTTTGATAGTTTGGTTTGGTGAGTTTTCTTCCTCCTTTTTCTCTTCCTTAGTTCCTTACCCATCCACTGTACCACCGTGTATCCAGGAGTCGGGATAACGGTGTGGCCTATCGTAGAGGGGCGATTCCTGGCGCCCAAAATTTCTGCAAACTTATTCCCCTACGCACGATCCGTTCTGAGCAAGCGGTAGTTAAAGACCTACGGCTGGGTAGTGAACTCTTTCTCTGCCTCCTTTGATAATAGACACACCCACGCATCCAGTGCCTCCGACGAACTGAGCTCCGGCATTCTGTAATCTGTTGCCTCTGCCTTATTGGTACGTAATAGAAATTGGCACCACAACGTGCAGAGCCTCGATTTTCTTTATCGAACGTGTCTATTAAATTATAAGTACTAGTAATTATTGCTAATTTTTTTTCTTTCTCTCTCTTTCCTTTTTTCTTTATACATTATCATGGCATTCTGGAAACTACATGTAAACCGTCTTAAACAGTCTGAACTTCGATATGAACTTCTTTGTCGGGGAGTCGACTCAGACATTAATGTAGAAAGTTTGCGGAAATCTGTTCGTAACGTTCTCAAATTGGAAACTGACCAATCGTTTACCAATATCTCCCATGCTATACCATTTCCTGAAGATGACGCTGCTTTACAATTAGGACTCGGGGAGTTACAAGATTTTCTTAATGCATTCTTAGGGGATCCGGCTGATCCTTCTGCTACTCGAATTAGTTCCTTAATGTTGCACCTTGAGGGCCGTTGTAAGAGAATGAAGCCAGACAACGAAACTGAAATAAAGGGAAAAAATAATTGGTTGTTACAATTAACTAATATTAAATCGGACTTCGACACTAAAATTAGTCAGTTTAAGAAAACGACTGCAGGACGAACCTCTCTATTCTTTTCTTCGGCAATGGCTACTTCCAGTCCTAAACCGACTACCTCAAACGGGGAGGATAAAGATCTCGCTACAATCACATCTAGCGATTCGGAAACAGATGTACCTAAACCTTCTCCTACACCTACTTCTGGTTGTTCGTCTTATAATAAGACACACCTAGTTTCTAAACGGAACCTTAAGTTCTCGGGTACCAATTCTAACTCACTTAATGAATTTCTTCTACGGGTGGAAGAATTGGCTACGGCTAGGGGTATTCCGCGCTCGCAATTATTCGCCGCTACTCCGGACTCACTTACAGGCAAAGCCTTGCTTTTATTTCGTGCTAGGAAATCATCTCTAAATTCTTGGTAGGAAGTGGTTGAGTTACTAAAATCAGAGTTTCAACCGAGCAATTACGATGAGCTTTTGTTCGAGGAAATTAAACAAAGAACTATGGGGGTGACAGAAAGTGTTAATATTTTTGTAGCCGCAATGGAAGGTCTCTTCGATCGACTTACTGTCCCGGCACCTGAACCGGAAAAACTTCGTATAACACTGAGGAATCTTAGTCCCTTCTATCAAACTCACTTTGCTTTAGCTCCGATACACTCTATTCGAGAATTATTGACTATGGGGCGTAAACTAGAATTGAGTAAAGTTAATATTGATAACTTTAAACCTCCTCCTTCACGAAAGAGCACTCGTTTACTAGAACCAGATCTTGCTTATCTTGAACTATCTTCTACTTCTACTTCTAATCGCGGATCAACTAGGTTTATTACCAGTTGCGCTTCGGTCACTACTACTACTGTTACTCGTTCTTTACGCTGCTGGAATTGTGGCGATTCAGGTCATTTGTCTCCAAAATGTCCTAAACCTCAGAGTAGACACTGTTATGGTTGCGGTAAACCTAATGTGACCAGATTGACTTGTCCTCAATGCACTTCGCGTTCGGGAAACTGCTGAGTGAGTCTGATGTCCGAAGATCCGACTCTTCTTCACTTTTCTCGGAAAAACAATTCGACGGGTTGAGAGACAAACAACGATTTTTTCTAGATTTTATTTTGACCAGTGTACAAGATGAACGTCCGTACCTGGATGTCTCAATTTTTGGCTATACCTTCAAGGAACTTCTTGACTCTGGTGCGTCGCGTACTATAATTGGGGGTCCGGGTTGGGAAATATTGCAATTCTTGGGTCTCAAACCTCCCAAAACTACTCTCTCTTCGTGTACTTTGGCCAATGGTGACCATTGTACAATCTTGGGTTCTTTGACTCTGCCTCTGTCGGTAGAGACTAAGACAATTTTTCTTGAAGTCCTCATCATACCTACTGTCTCGCAACAATTGATCTTAGGAATCGACTTGTAGAAAGCCCTAGACTTCGTCCCAGATTTTCGTAATGAGAAATGGTTCTTTGGTATACCTACTTTTGTGGAATCCGTTTTAGTACCTTATTTGAACTCCTTTACAGACCTACCGTTCGCTCAACAAGATGCCTTACGGTTACTCTTGGACCGTTCCTTCACCGATACCTCTTCTCTAGGCTGCGCTACTTTGGTAGAACACCAAATTCGCACTACTTTCGATCCAATTAAACAACGTTACTACCCTTTGTCTCCGGCACTACAGCAAGTGGTTAATAAGGAACTTGACGATATGTTGGCTTTAGGAGTGGTCAAACCGTCGACTAGCCCCTGGTCCAGTCCAGTAGTTTTAGTGAGAAAAAAAGATAACAGCTATCGGTTCTGCATAGACTTTCGCAAGGTTAATACCGTCACGGAACGGGATGCTTACCCTCTTCCATATATGAGTTGTATATTAGACCGCTTAAGGGATGCTAGATACTTGTCTAGTCTAGATATTCGCTCCGCCTACTGGCAAATACCTTTATCAGAGGAATCCAAACCTGTTACTGCCTTTATGGTCTCGGGTAGGGGCTTATTTCAATTTACGAGGTTGCCTTTTGGGCTGCATAATGCTCCGGCAACCTTTCAGCGATTGATCGACCGCATTCTAGGGACTGATTTAGAGCCTTATTGTTTTGCCTACTTGGATGACATTATCATAGCTACTCCCACCTTTGAAAAACATCTGGATATCTTGGGAAAAATTTTCACACGGTTATCGTCTGCAGGTCTTACTCTAAAGAAGGAAAAATGTCAACTGTGCCGCTCAGAACTAAAATATCTCGGCTACGTGGTAAATAAACGAGGATTGTTGGTGGACCCTGATAAAGTGTCGGCCATTCTTTCTATCCCTACTCCTTCTAATGTACGGGATATTCGACGTTTCGTAGGAACAGTCAGTTGGTATCGTCGTTTTATTCGCGAACTCGCTACGGTAACGTCTTCTCTTACTCATCTGACAAAATGCTCGCTTTGAGTGGTCCTCCGATTGTCAGAAAGCTTTCGATGAGCTGAAACGACAACTAGTTTCTGCGCCTATCCTTTCTTGCCCGAATTTTGCGCTTCCTTTCGTTATCCAAACGGATGCTTCTGATTTTGGACTTGGAGCTGTTTTGAGTCAGCCAAGCGAGAACGGTGAAAACGTGATTAGCTATACCAGTCGCTCTTTGACTAAAGCAGAGAGACATTACTCCACTACGGAGAAAGAATGTCTTGGGGTGCTCTGGGCTATCGAGAAACTTCGTTGTTATGTCGAAGGATCTCACTTTACAGTCGTCACCGATCATCATTCTCATGTGTGGTTGAACAAACTACAGAATCCTTCTGGACGCCTGGCTCGATGGGCCATACGTTTGCAACAGTACGAGTTCTCAATCATTCATCGAAAGGGCAAGGAACACGTTGTGCCAGATACACTCTCTCGTGCAGTACCGACAATCGAAACCATTAATTTAGACGATGGCGTACCTACTCATACTTCTCCGTTTGACCTTACTCCTATTTCATCTGTGACTACTCCTATTTTTGATCGCTGGTATCTGAACTTATGGTCTCGGGTGGAATCTAATCCACGAAAACATCCTCAGTGGTATGTCAATCGCGGTCTGCTATACAAACGCGTTACTTCTCGTTCTGTATTACCTATTGAGAAGACCGGCAATGATGGATGGAACTTGGTTGTACCTAAGGAACAGCGTTCTCGAATTCTGCATGAAAATCATGACTTACCCACTTCGGGTCATGCTGGCGTGTCAAAAACTATAGCTCGGATTGCGACTTATTTCTACTGGCCTGGTATGCGTACCGATATCTCTCGCTATATACGTCGATGTGTGGTGTGCGCGGAACAGAAAGTGGAACAAAAATCTTCTCCAGGATTCTTAGCTCCTCGAGCTACCGCCACACGTCCTTGGCAAATTCTATGCACTGACTTGGTAGGACCTCTACCTAGATCGTCCCGGGGGTACAATTTTATCTTAGTAATAGCCGATATTTTCTCTAAATATGCTCTCTTCTTTCCCTTACGCTCTGCTACTTCTTTGGCTGTCGCCAAATCCTTTGAAGTTCATGTGTTTTTGGTTTATGGTACTCCGCAATACATCATTGCTGATAATGGGGTTCAATTTCGGAGAAAAGAGTTTACTAATTTGTGTAAAACTTACCGCACTACTCCGCTGTACACAGCTCGTTACCACCCCCGTAGCAATCCTGCGGAAAGGATTAATAGGGTATTAAAAACTATGATTAGTGCGTACGTCAAAGACAATCACCGGAATTGGGACAAAAATTTAGCTCAAATTGGCTGCGCTATTCGTACTTCTACTAACGAGGTGACTGGATTTACTCCTTACTTCGCCTTTTGTGGGCGAGAACACGTTCTATTTGGTGACCTTTACGGGAAACCTCCTGAACCTATTTCGATTGAGGATCCTACTCGTATCAAACTTTCTTCACCTTCCTTCGCTGAAAAATACGAAAATTACGAATAACTATACTAAACCGACTACGGTAAGCTTATCACGCGTCTAGTCAACGATATAACTTGCGCAAACGAAACGTAGAATATGCTCCAGGGATACCGTTTGGAAACGGAATTATGTACTATCTGACGCTTCGCGGCACTTTGCCGCTAAACTGGCTCCTAAATATGTGGGTCCTTTTCAAATAAAAACGGTTGTCTCCATGGACTTATGAGGTCGTTGATCTTACAGGAAAGACTCTAGGGATTTGGCATTGCAAGGATCTCAAGCCAGATCATACTTCGGTACCTCCTAATTCTAATTCTAAATTCTCTTAATTTGGGTTTGCTATGGGCGGTTGGTTGGGCGATATTGGCGGGCCACTTTACGGAGACCTCTCCTTCGTCTTCCGTGACCTCTACATCCGGTCCCTTCTCTTTCCTGTCTGCATTTCTTCGGGGTCTTCCTACTAATTTCCTCAGGGGATCTTCGGAGACTTGCCCTTTCATTTCACTTTCCTATCTTCTGTTTTGATCTAAATCTACTCTAACTTCCTATTTCACTTTACTGAATGAATAATTGTATGAAAGGACCTACGAGGAACGGGATGGGTACGCCTTCCCCGTGCGAGCTTCGGTGACGACGGGATCCCGGGAATCAGAGTCAATGGGGAAAATTTTCGCCGCAAATGTGATTTCTTCTTTCTCTCCTACTATCCCTTAATAGCACCTATGCCATTTCATCTGTGCTAGTTCATGGTGGCATAGGGTTGGGTTGGGGTCCTTAAGGGGCCTACTTATTACACTCTTTCGGCCAAGGGGTCAAAATTAAGGGCTTTATTTTCTCTGTGGGTTGGGATGGGTTTCTTCTGGGGTTTTGGTTTTTAGGCTGCCGGCCCTTAAGTTCGGCTGAGGGTGGGGTACTTTTCTAGTGGGTTGGGTTTCTCTTCTTTCTTCCTCTTCTACTGTCCTTTAGGTTTCTTTAGGTTCAGTGTATACCACGCGTGAATTTGCTTTTGGAATGACTGAGACGAAGACAACCATCCTACCAAAATTACCTCATCCTTATCCACTTTGCTTCCTTAACTTTAGTAATAGACCTTTTTTTTTGTTTTCTCCTAGTTTTTTTTGTTTTTTTTGGAAGTATTATCGCTTCACGGTATGCTCTCCTTTTACTTTTGTTTTTTTTCTCCCTATTTTCTCCTAGTACGGGCCGAATGCCGAAGGGCTCAAGTGGGAGTTTGGAGTCAGGTTGTTCTTTCGTGGAATGTTTGAGTAGTTTGCTTCATAGGTGTCTGGTGGTATAGGCGTCATTGTCGTCCGCACTTAACTTTCTTCCTCTGTCTTCTTAATTTGTGTTGGGTTTTCTGGTTGGTTTTGGGGTTGGGTTATGACTGAGGGTTCTGAGGATTTTGGTATTTATATATATATATATATATATATATATATATATATATATATATATATATATATATATATGGGGTTGGGCGAAAATATATGGGGTTGGGTCATTAGGGATTTTAGGGCTTTTTGTCCTGGGTTTAACCCGAACATATCTCTTCCTTCTTCTTACTTTAGTACCTGCTACCTCGGTATAAATCCTCTCCCGAGGTCTTAGTCTTGCTGGGGAGGAATTTGTAACGTACAAAAAATTTATCTGCGTAAATTCTGTTAATTGCTAAAAAATTATCTACTTTAACTCCTCTATATGTACTAAACGCACTATTCGTACGATTCGTGTGTAACACATTACAGTAATTTTACATGTCTTCTATTGTGTAATTTAACAAAAATCCAATTCATGTTAATAATTCTATCAAAAGTAAATAGGTATGACATCTGTCGGCGTGTAGCCAAACTCTGTACTACATAATGGTTGTAAACACCAATACTTTAAGTTAGTTTACGAAATTCTCGTAAGAGGGCGAGGTTTAAGGTATCAAATAACCAATAGGAAATTGTTTTATTGAACATAAATCTAATAGATCAAAAATTCAGTTTTGATAACAAAAATTTTCACTTTCTTCTCCGCCATTTTGTGACGCTACGGAAATTTTGTGATTTCTTTTACACTTTCTCTACTAAACGAAATTATTTCGGATTCTGGTAAAAGATTTCAAAACAATAGGAATTCCTACCAAATTTGCTAATCCTATTGATCGCAAGCTTTGCGGATTTCAAACAAAATTTGGTCGTGTCCAATAAGGGTAAGAAGTACAGTTCTCTCATTTGGTACTAATTTAAAATCTTTCTTCTTAGGGAACGGAACACATACAATCTACAAATATAAAGCTTTAGATTCGAACCTATCAGGCTCGTCTTAACATTTATTGCACGCCTTACAACATAGTGGTAAGTTCATAAACCTTTCTATCTTCGTGCTTACCTACCTTTACTTTTTTTAGCGGTTTTGTGTTGGTTCTGCGCTGGTTGTATGTTGGTGTTGTGTTGGTTGTGAGGTGGATTAGTTTTGTATTAGCTTCAATTAGAAGGAAAAATTACTTTTCTTGCGAACCTACTTTTCCTCATCTGTAACCTTCCGGTAACTTAAATGTGAAGTTGGATTGGCTACGCTAACCTAAGCCATTGGACATATCATATCGGGAGCGCTGCACCTGCTTTAGTGGCTGTCCCATCGCTAGAGTAAGAACTCTCGACATCAGATAAGGTCAGGGTGTTTATCCGTATTATTATATGTACTACTTCCATTATTGTCTGCGAATGAAGGTATAGATTTCAATTAGGATTAATAACCCTAAAACTGCTCACCTTAATTGTATCTGTAAATATGATCAGCAACCTCTAGCTAACATTGATTGATTTAGTATCGTACTACCTTCCTAAACCTATACTTTACTATTAGTTTCATTATCTGGGTAATATTAGGATTTACAGCTTTACTTATTGATTAAAACTACCGTTATGTTTAATGTAAATGTCAGCTGCGCGGCAGACGAGTTTCATTATATAAGTATGCGCGTCACAATTTAAGTAACTGGATGTGTCTAAATAGTATCATTGAATCTAAATTACCTGTGCCGAACTTATTACTTTCATTGTTGAATGTTTCTTTTCTCATCAAAGATTTCTTTGCTTTATCAAAATTAGGTTACGAGAACGATTTGGTTACTCAATTATTTATTTCTGGCTCTTTTCTTCCTAAATATTTGGTTATTGATTTAGTTTTTCTCAGAAATAAATAAGTTTGGGTTAATTGAATCGTCCCCATTTTCTTTCAGCGACCGCTTTAATGGGGCGGTTAAGTATTTAAATATTAATGTGTTTTATGTAAATGTCAATAAGTATTACTTATCTATACAATAATTTTAGGGAATACTTCTGCTATTCGTGTACGCTGCAGCAAGTATTAGTCATTATTCTGTGTTTCATTCTCTTGTTATCTAAAACGCTTGTTGTAGCGAGAATCTATGTTTTCTTTCGGTGTACACAATGAAAGGTCTTTCATTAAGCAAAGGAAACGTTTTCAGTTAATTATTTAAACTTTTCTCTAGAACTAATTGATTTTGGGTTGCGTATAGTTACCCAGCAACTTGCTAAAGTACTGTAAACATTTTTGTTTTATTTATTGGGTATTTGAGTCAAATTGGGGGTTATTCTGGCCCGCAATAATACTACTTCGGTTCTTGCATTAAGTATATTGTAATACAAATATTTTTTTTTCCTTAATTATTAACAGAAATTGACACATCAGTGAGATAATCGAAATTTGTACAATGTTAATATAATTTTGTTTGTTCTGTGAGAATAAGTTCTAACGTTTTGAAAAAGTAATTAACGATAGCAATTAAATTTACTTTTACTACGTGACTTTGATAGTTTGGTTTGGTGAGTTTTCTCCCTCCTTTTTCTCTTCCTTAGTTCCTTACCCATCCACTGTACCACCGTGTATCCAGGAGTCGGGATAACGGTGTGGCCTAGCGTAGAGGGGCGATTCCTGGCGCCCAAAATTACTGCAAACTTATTCCCCTACGCACGATCCGTTCTGAGCAAGCGGTAGTTAAAGACCCACGGCTGGGTAGTGAACTCTTTCTCTGTCTCCTTTGATAATAGACACACCCACGCATCCAGTGCCTCCGACGAACTGAGCTCCGGCATTCTGTAATCTGTTGCCTCTGCCTTATTGGTACGTAATAACTAAATAACCGTTATGAGATTTAATGTGTATTAGTTTCTGTTTTTATGCGATATCTGAAATTGCCTTGTAATTGTAAAACATTTAGTTTAAGGCACAATCACTATCTATTTTGGTTTAGAGTTTTTTAAATATTTTTGTGAGATAAGCTATATGTTCAGTCAGCTAATGTAGACAGTTTGGTGTTAAAATTTCTTTTTCTTACAAATTACGTTACGCCTTACCGCTACATGTTTAGCGTTTTAGAGGAAGCTTCCTAAAAAACTAGTATTTTTTTATTTTTGGATTTCGGCAAGTTTAGTGTTCGACTAAATTGTTTACGTGTACCTTTTCGGAACCCTCCCTTAGCGTAACTACTGGCTAATTTAGCACTCATGCTAAGCCGTACTATTTCGTGTTCTATTCATTTTTTGCTGTTGTGGGTTATGTGTGAGGTAAACTTTCCTGTATTGTGAGGACCTAGTTATGGCTTGTTAATACACTTGCTACCCACTTTCTACAAGTTTATGTTGGTAAAGGTGTTTGTGTTCCACAGGTGGGTCACGCTTGTCTGTCTTTAAGGTAAGGCCAATATTCCGCCTAGTTTTCTCTTGCAAAAGTGCTACCACCTATGGATCACAACTTTCATTTTATTATAATAAGGCATTTTTGTATGTGGACCACACGTGTTCTTATCTATGAGACTTTTCTGTGTACCAAAGGGGGTCATATTCGTGTTATACTGGCAACATAATTAAAATAACTCTTACATACTACATTGCTCCAAGATAAGCTCTGGATACTTAACTATAATGTAATCACTAATGAATGCTAAAACTAAATCATTTGGTATTTGTTTGGGGAAACGGCACACCTCCTATTTTGGGCATTCGTACCTTTATGCAAGTAACAGAATGCTGTAAGAATTTTGTATCAATTAGTTTTTTAACCAATACTGTGCCCTTAAGAAATTGTTTTTAACGAATAATGTAAGAATTATGTAACGAATACCACAGGAATTGCAAAAATTTGTTTTTAACCGAACGTTTTTTGCATATTGCCGTTAGAGTAAGGTAAACGTTAACTTTCATGAGCGGAAGTGACAATTTTTAAAAGCACATTGCGTAATCCCTTTAGGTATCCAATCGTTGAAACCCCATAGAAGACGTGCTTCAATGCATGTGTTTTATTCATGTTTAAAAATTAATTAAAATAATATTAGGATAATCTCCTATTGTGTTTTTTAATTATTAGCTTCATAACGTTAACGTTACAACCCGGCAAAGTAACTTAAATTATACGCTACTCTCAAATGGTATAAACCATTGTTAACCGCAAATAGTTGCCTTACCTCCTTTGGGATATTTACGTAAAACACGACGGGTTATGCGACATACATTAAAAATATACGCTTTTACACATTAGATTAGTTCTATTTATTATTATAAACATCTTGCTACTCCTAAGTACCTATTTCAAAGCCACATTTGGGACAATTTTAAGGCAGCATAAGTTGTATTTATCACGTGCACCAAGGTACTGATGCCCAAATTGGGAGGAGTGACGTGACCGTTTTTAAGAAATCCGTAGCTTAGTCTCTTTCATAGCCCTCAAACCAAGGAAAGGACAAAGGCATAGATGGGACGATGGTTACAGTTAAAATACGGAAATTAACGCTGACCTGAAAGAGTACAGGGTAATTTAGCATACAAAACAATTACACATATAAGACAAATAAATAATGGTTGTCCAACACAAATCCTTATTTTCTATATACATCCTCTCAAATGCAAAGAGAGCTTCACAAAGAAAGTAGATCAGAAGTGTAAAATCCCAAAACTCTATTTAAAGCAACTGTCCACTTATCAGGCCCTATAACATAAATCCCCAAATAACCACAAAAGATTAATTCCCACAGAAGGGTCCTGCATAAAACCATTTCTAAGAATCAAACATAAAACTAACAAAAGACAAGTTTGATCTGCACTTAAACTATCACAGCCAGATGCATGAAATATTGTTCACTACATTGGTAAAGTTAAATAGAAAATGCATTGTATAAAGATAAAGCAGCCAAAAGGGTATGTAACTGTTACAAAACTGTCCGACATTTGTTCTGAGAGAAACCATTTTTTAACGTATGATAGTTGTGCTACATATTTAACTATTGATCCTCAAAACCCAACCTAACTTTAGTTTCAAAGTAATCCCCAGATATAACGAATATAAAGAAAATCTACATTTACGATTCATCATCACACAAATAAATAAATTAGTAGTTAAGTAAGTATTAAGATGTTATCGGCTTTTGATAAATCGACTTATAGCCTAAAATTTTACATATAAATCGATGGGTACAAGCATAATAAAATTTAGAGATTTAAATAAGCCAGCGTACAATAAAATTCCAGTATGGATCACCCTGTATAAGTAACCTACTGAAGCGGTAGTTCTATCATAATAATGGGAACTTCACGTATTAACCTTAAACATTGACAATTATCTGCTGTCAGAACGGTGGTATTAATAATGACAAAATTGGCAAAATTAATAGTGATCAATCGAAGCCAGCTATAGAATTTACTTCTCGACACATACGTCGTGCTCCTATGCTGAGCAATAACTTCTTAAATTGCAGGTAAAGCACATCACCAGCAAGATTTATAATGGTGTAGAACTGCTGTATTACACGTAGGTTTAGTGCATAGAAGTGAGTAATATACACTCGATTACTAATATAGCTAATTCATTTGATTTCCAGGGCTCCGTCGGGTAATAAACCAAAAAACGCACCTCACCGCTAGTTCAGTTGTATATGGGACAACCGAAAATCTTACGTGGTTTCAAACTCTGGTGTAATTGGCATGGATCGAGTCAAAGACGGTGAACCCTTCACTTGCATTCGTTGTAAATAGTCGCCAGCCTAGACTTCGTAATCAATGATGAACGAGTGTACTCTTAAGATATGCATAAATACAGATTTCGGAAGGATGAAGTTGAGAACACAAACGTACGAAGCAAAAAAAAAACATAAACAAATCAAAATCTTAGTTACGAGGCCAGCAGTGTTTATGGAAATTTTAAGTATATAAACAGTATGTAAGGTGGTGTAAAAGATTGGAGAACATACCTCCCAGTGAAGTAAAA
Source organism: Vesta saturnalis (assembly GCA_036346205.1). NCBI lineage: Eukaryota > Metazoa > Arthropoda > Insecta > Coleoptera > Lampyridae > Vesta > Vesta saturnalis. Next base: position 473,486 of record JARFJB010002525.1, read on the forward strand.
GGGCACTAGTTTATGAACAAAAGCCAGTTTAGCTGAAATGGATCTCACAATGTCTATTTTTTGTAAAAATACAGAAACATTTCTAGCACAACTCGGCTCTTTAACAGTAAATTAGATATACGCTAACTAGACAAAATGCTGGCAACTCAAAGGAACCTTAAAATCTTCTTTTCGACCATTACAAAATTCTTGTTCTCACAGAAAATTTAAAACTAATATAATTTAACCTAGAGTGATCTTGCACGCGACGTGCCACGTGCAGTTTCTATAAAAATAAGTAGGTACGTTAATGAAAACTCTGTTTACTCAGTTAAATTAAGACAAACGCATTAGAGAGCATTGGGTTGGTTGAAAAACAAACTAGTTAGTTAAACACCACTTTTCCCCAAAGCAGTTAGTTTCCAAAAGAAAATGTCATGTGACTAGGTATATTGTAGCCGTAGGTAGTGTGTGTTGCCTATCATGTAATACATAAAACCCTTAAAGCCCAAAATAATTTACAACAAATTCCAAAATGGTAGAATAAAGTGAAAAGATGATTCACAGTTAATAAACAATCACAGATCGTAACTAAGACCGTTATATATTTTACCAAAGTGTTTAATAGATGATTACCTGAACTGAAATACATACACAGAGATTCTTTAATTAATCATATATTTTTGTGCAAATACAATAGTGTGGTGTAAATGTTAATGCCTGTAAATATCTATGATGAAGTCATATAAATAAAGTACGAAAAAATCAAGCAAATGTGTCATTTTATTAAGCAAAGTATTAATATTAATCTAAAATAATGACAGGTGGTTTTGGAAACCTTTTATCCAAGATTTCTAACACTTCGGAATTTAATGGGTTTCCCTCTACATGAACTTGTGATAATGCAGGGAGGTCATTAAAAACATCTGGGTTTAAATCACTAATCTGGTTATCTCTCAAGTTAAGGTTAAACATCTTCGTTAGACCCTCAAATGTAACTGAATTAATATGCTTTAAAGCGTTCTTTTCCAAATCAAGATCCAGTATGTTCTTAAACTTCACAAACGCACTAGCTTTGATCTCCTTAATTTTATTATTACTCAAAAATAAATACTGTAAATCAGCTACAAACGGAATTGTGTCTTTTTCTAAAATTTCAAATTTATTATGAGCAAGATTAAGAGTGTTCAATAATGGTAGTGATTTAAACATATCGACTGGTAAACTTTCGATTCCATTAGTTGATAAATCTAAATGTACTAATTGTGGTAATTTACTGAACACGTCAGCTGATAATTTGTTCAGATTATTTTCTCCCAAGTACAAAAACCGAAGATTTGGAACTAGTTCAAAGGTACTAGAATCAAGTGATGAAATGTTGTTACTAGTTAAAGTAAGTGAAGTTAAATTGCTTAACCCCTTAAGAGTTTCTTTTTCGATTTTTGATATTTTGTTTTTATACAAAGATATTGAATCTATTTCAGGAAGTCCTTCGAACGCGCCACTTTCTATGTCCTCAATTTCATTCTCGGATAAATACAATTGTTTCAGACCATCCAGTCCAGCAAATGTGCCCTTGTGTAAACGTTTTATACCTGTATTTTTGATATCCAGTTGGTAGAGATTTTTAAGGTTAGAGAAGCAATTAACGGATAGACTTTCTATGTGAAGATCTTCTAAAGTTAAAAATGTTAGTTCAGAGAAACCTTTAAAGGTATCACAGGCAATGGTTTGAACAGGATTTTTGTCGATTGTGAAGAATTTCACTGCTGTGAGCCCTTCAAACATACTACCATCTAGCGTTTTAAGATTATTATTATATAAATAGATTGATGATAGTTTTGTAAGCTTTTTGAATAGTGATGGTTGGATATACTCTATTTCATTATCAGATAGATACAAATTCTGTAAATTTATGACTTCATCAAAAACATTATTTTCCAATCTGCTTATATTGTTATACGCCAAATCAATTCGATCCAAACTTTTAAGATTACTAAACGCTCCCACTGGAATAACCTTAATTCTATTGTTTCCAAGATTTATGTTTTGAAGTACACTTAGGTCTTGCAAAGTTAAAGATTCGATACTTTCCAGTTTGTTATTACTTAAATCCAAAGTATCTAATTTTTCTAAAGGCGCAAACGAATGTTTTTCTACGACCTGAATTTCATTCTTGGCAAGCGATAAACTGCGCAGCTGACTCAAACCCTCAAATATGCCTGGTGAAATCTTTTGGATTTTGTTTGATGTCAAATCTAGTTGGGTAATACCGGAATTATCAGATAGGAAACCTGAAGGTAGAGATTTAATCAGGTTGTCTCCTAATGTAAGTGATTTTAAGTTAGCAAGTCCTTTAAAAAGGTTCTCGTCAACATCAGTGATTTTGTTTGCTAATAAATTTATTGATTCTATCATTTGAAGGTTACTGAATAAGTCTTTTGGCAATTCAAGAATTTTATTATTTGACAGATCTAGAGTTTTTAAATTCTTCAAATTGGAAAAACTGTGACTGCTAAGTGTATTAATAAGGTTGTTTTTCAATATCAACTCTTCGAGTGAGTTTAAATCGTTAAATAATTGTGATGGCAGAATGGTTATTTTGTTATTATTCAAATAAATTGTTTTTAAACTAGCCAAACCTTGGAAAGTGTTACTATCGAGATGCTCTAGCTCGTTCTCTTGCAGCCAAATAGTTTCAAGTAATGGCAACTTTGAAAAAAGATTCTTAGGTAATTTTTTGAGTTTATTTCCAAGAAATTCAAGTTCTTTCAAATTTGGGGAATTGTCAAAGGCACCTTCTTCTACTTCTTCTAAATCGTCATTGTGGAGATCTATCTTAGTTGCAGCATGCAAATCGTCAAATGTTCCTTTGGGGAATTTGGTAATTTTTGTTGCATAAATTAATAATTCTTTCAAATTAAATAATTCCCCAAAAGCCTTATCTTCAATTTTATCAACGGTGCTAAACCCAATTTGAAGTTCGTCTAAATTTCTTAAGTTCTTAAATGTTCCATCTGGTATATTTGTTACATTACTGAAAAGAATTTTAAATTTTTTGATGTGATCAAAACCTTCAAACATGTTTGGACCCAGAAAATCAATTTGGCCACGCTCTAATTCCAAGCCTTCAAAATCAGAAAGTTTCACATTGTCGAGTTCTACTGATTCCGCTACGCCTTCCTTCAACTGTTGTAAACTTGTAATTCCGTCACAAGATATGGCCTTCCAAAATCGGTAATTGCAATTTCTTGATTCTGCTGCCATTGATCCAACTAACAGTAACAGAATCCAAAAATACGGACCCATGGTAACCTAAAATTTAACAATTAGTAAACAATAATAAAAATAAATCATAAATTGTAATGAGCTCACTACTTGGAAATAATGGAAGTAAGAATATTAAAAAAGCAATAGCTCTACATAAATTACTACACATACGGGGGCAAACTTTTGGTTAAATGCAAGCTAACGGGTTAAAAAAATGTTCACAACAAAGCTTGTGCATATCGCAGAAGTATTATATAGTTTGTGTGATTTGATTCCATTTTGATTCTTTAAAAGACATAATAAGAAATGCGACATCATTATCTCGATCCGGAATAATGTCATGCATGTCACTCTTACAAAATGTGTCAACAACGGATGCGTCCAGTGGAAAACTTTGATGTCAGCAAATTCGCGACCGTATTTTTGGCAATTTTACGTATTTCAGGGGGCATACATGAAATATTATCTTCCATTTTCCTGTTTTGTGACAGAACTTGGATGAACCAAAGGCTACTAGATTAAATTTTCACTTTTAAAATTAAGACATAAAAGTCCCTAAATCAACTAAAGTAAAAATTTTTGTTTAAAAACGGCAAATTATAAAAAACAGTATAAATAACGTGTTTCATAAGACTATGAAGCGCTCATTCTTGAAAAAACTCGTAGCTAAGCCACGCGTTTTTTTAAACTTGAATTCGAAGACTGGTCTTATGAAACTTGTTTTTTAATATACTATTGTAATTCAATAAAAAGGTCAAAACAAACAGGTGACAGATTCATAACATAAGAATGCAATAACTGAAACCATACATTTTCATAAAATATCGAAAAAAGTGTACACTAACGGAAAGAGTGTTATTAAAACAAAGAAATACAAACGTATCCCAAATGAGGATCTCATTATATAGGGTGTCCCGAATTGCAGTGCGCTCAGCCTCCAAACATGGCCGTCGACCGGTAAACGTCCCTTACTGTTCTTGACACTCAATATACCCTAATAGTGCTCTGTAAAATTTTTTGCAATCTAAGTTAATGATAGTTGCGAGTTCTAGTTTTTGTAAAATTATTTACGAACTTAGTTAATAAGGAGTAGCTTTGTAAAATGATGTACCATTTTAGAAATTGAATTAACTCTAATTACCGTTTTACAAGTTTTGCCACTGAAATTAACATTAACTTAAATTTTAGCAATTTGGCATGCATCAAAATAGTTTTTGTTTTTTTACGCGTAAACGGTGTGTCGTACGGAAAAAAGTCGAGGGATCAAATTTTTGATAAATTAAATTGAGATTTGGAAAATAATTTTTATTTTCAGACAAAGTAGTGGCGTACCATTTTGTCATTCAATAATGTTCAGTTCAAATACCGAACGAACGCCACCGGTAGACATGTGTTTAAATTTTATAGAGATATTTAGAGTGGTATGAAAGATACGATAAAAAATGGCTTTTTCTTTAAACTTTAACAGCCTCTATTCCGAAAACGAAGCAAATCTCGACAGGTGTTTAAACAGGAAATTAGGGATTATTTTGGATGCAGAATACGCTGTTAAAGTTTGGACACCGCAATTTGAGACACCCTGTATAAATAAACAACGAGAATTAAATAACCAAAAGCAAGTATTTTAAAAAACAAGCTCAGTTATAAGAACACTTTCTTACAAACAATATTTTTTATCTACTGCCTGCAATAGTTCACTGATAGCTCTTCTACACTCTCAATTTTTTGTCATAAAACTCGCTATAACACTGAAACTATTGGTTTTTAAGCCATATCACCGTATCTCTGGTATGTCTGAATTAAGGAATATGTGAACTAAATAATATATATTCGTTTAAATTTTGTAGAGTAATAGATTTTTATTTTATTAGAACGGATTGTGGAATTAGTGCTAGTTAAGATTAATTAGAATACGAGTGTTTTGAAACTTTTTCTTGTTATTCAGTTTTGGCGGCGTCTTACGCTTTTAAAATTTGCTATCGTAAGGTTTACTGTTGTAGGGTGTACGAACTGACTACTGCAGTTCTTAGGTCGTGGTTAAAAGTTTGTTTGGTTGACGGTAGTAAAGCTGCCTGGAGCTCGAGTTGATTGAGAACGGGATGGGACTACTGGCCTCGGCCGACTGGCCGCAGCCATCTGGCCGCGGCCAACTAGCCGCGGTACCAACTGGCCGCCGTCCCTACTGGCCGCCAATCCAACTGGCCGCACGAGCCCTATACAGGGTGGTTTGGCTTGCAATGTCCAGACGATATTTCCTAAACTAATAACATTAGGAAGAACAATTAAATTGAAAGTTATTAAGTATTACGTATTCTATATTATAGGGTAAATTTTGAGCCATTTTTGGTGAACAAAAAAATTATTTTTTAAATAGTGACATCAATTTTTTTTATATTTTCAAAAGAGAACATTTTTCTGAATTCAACAATGTATATATTTCAATTTTGCAATTAATTTATTTAAATAAACAATACTTTAATGTTTTAATAACAATACAACAAATATTTAATTCTTTTAAAATAGTAGGCGACGAAAATTTCTTAATTACCTAAATTAGTTATAACACTGTGTTAATCTTAATAGTAACTACAAATAAATATTTTTTTTATATTACTATTAAGACATTAAATTATTGTTTATTTAGATAAATTCCATATTTCTATTGTTAAAAATAATCGTTCTAAACTATTCTAATCCCTGGAACAAAAGAATTAAATAAGGATTGAAATTCTTCTTTTGTTAAAATTATAATGAATTGAGTGGCAATGTTAGCAAATGGAATTTTAATTGTTGTTCGGTTTTACTATTTTTAGATCTATAGATACAATTTAGAATTTGCGGATTTACATACAACCCCTCTATTTGTTTGATTCGGTTATTTCTTATAAATGGTGGTCAGTCTGTTTTGTTTCATTCCGAAGTTTCACATTTTGTGTAAAATACGTGTTGCGTTGCATTTAATAAATCTAAATGGAAGGTGCAATTATTAAGTCTCAGCGTGATAAAAAGAAGTTTACTTATGCTGGATTTTCTTATGTGTGGGATAAAATCTCGACGGATGGGATAACGGAATTTTGGCGATGCGAAAGAAGACGACACTGCAAAGCGAGGGTTCATGTTTTAAATGGAGAAATCGTCAAAAATGTTAACCTCCACTCACACGAAGCATCCGCTGTAAAGGTAGAAGTTGATAAGGCGATCACCCAAATCAAAACTCGTGCCATACAAACGCGTGAATCTACATCACAAGTAATTAACAACTGTGTCACAGAAATTTCACAAGCCTGTCAAGGGTCACTTCCAAGTTTTACTGCTTTGCGAAAAGTTGTAAGAAAAAAGCGAAATGAACATTTTGCTGCTCCAACAAATCCACCGGATTTATCTACATTAGTCATACCGGAACGTTATAAAAAATATGAAGCAGAACCAGGTATGCTTTCCAAAAATATATAAAATTTACGTAGGTATTCATAGTTAAAAATGAATAATACAATATTGCTGTCATGTTTTTTTTTGGTAGTCAATGTTTCAGTAATGTCAATTAACACATTTAACATCGATGAGTTTGTGTTTCTAAAGTAATGTTTAAATTGTAGGCGTTTTGAAAACTTTCTTCTTGGAGACAGTGAGGGTCCTAATCGGATTTTAATTTTCGGTCGCCAAGATAATTTGCGAAGATTTCAAGAATCTAGGACGTGATATGCTGACGGAACATTTAAAATTGCTCCAAATTTGTTTTCGCAAGTGTTTGTTATCTTGGCGGAGAAGTTAACGGGAGTACATCCAATCATTTACGGTTTATTGCCAAATAAAAAACGTGCAACATACGATAAGTTTTTCGACATGTTACTGGAGGTTCAACCCCTATTTAAACCAACGTCTATTTCCTGTGATTATGAAATAGCCACATTCAGAAGCATTCAGGCTCATTTTCCTGGCATTCAAATCAGAGGATGTTTTTTTCATTTAACGCAAAATATGAAGAAGCACGTTGGAGAAATTGGGTTATTAAATGAATATAACCACGATCCAGAAGTTGCGTTAAAATGCAAAATGGTAACAGCACTGGGATTTGTGCCTCTTAATGATTTGGAGGATGCAATTGACGCGTTATCTGATTTTTTGCCACTCAATATCCAACTGTTATTGGATTGGTTTGAAGACAATTACGTCGGAAGACCTGCCCGAAGAGGCCAAAGAAGACGTGAATCTTTATTTCCACATAATATGTGGAATTTGTACACAAGAGTCCTACACCAGAACAGCCGAACAAACAATCATGCCGAAGCAGCACATAGACGCATTCAGATTGAATTAGGAATGGACAACCCGACTATTTGGAAATTCATTGATGGAATAAAAACAATTCAAAAAGGTCGCGATTTATATTATGAACAACTGATTGCGGGTCAAAATCCACCAATCAAACTAAAGAAATATCGTGACGCTGACGAACGAAATCTGCGAATAGTTCGTGATTATAATAACAGGGATAAAGTTGATTATTTAAGTGGAATTGCTCATAATTTTATATAAGTTGAACAAATTCGTATTTTTCTAAATATTTAATATTATGTAATATGCATTTGATTAATTGCTGTATTGTTTATTTAGCTTGTAATATATGATAATAAAATGTGGCAGAATAATTTCTTTCAAAATTTGTTATTTTACAGTTTTACTAATTTATATTGATGCTTTAAAACTTGTTTTACAAGGTAATAACTAATATAACCTGCAGTTTTTAAAACAGAACCTGGTTCCAGGTAGGTTGGCGGCCAGTAGGGAGAGCGGCCAGTTGGGGTGGCGGCCAGTTGTCATCGCGGCCACACAGCCGCGGCCACTCGGCTGCGGCCAGTTGTACTAGACCCGATTGAGAAGGTATAGACTAAGCGAACAGAACTGTGCGTTTTTGCAAGACTGTCAGATTGGAGGTTCTGCGATAGAAGTTACATTATTTTGTTTGCTTGTCTAACGTTTTTAACAAATTATAGGAGAGGGTTAGTGGGTTGGCTTAATCAATTAGTTAATGTACAGAGCTCATAATGTAAAGATGTGGTACATTATCATGACGGTTCAGGCGGACCGCGGCGCGAAGCGACGCTGTTATGTGAGATAGGTATTATCCAATATTCGTTAATGTAATAAACCTCGAGGTTAAGCAATTTAACATTTTGCGTTAAGTGGATATTATATAAAGTTACGAAACTTACATTTTCTAAGGTTATAGGTATTGACTTACAAAATGCCGATGCTGGGGTTGTCGATCTGGTTAGATACCGACTAGAACGAGAACCGACATTTTAGTGTACAGCGTCCGCCGTTGTAAGTTAGCGTTAAAACCAAATAGTAAGTTACCGAGATGAACGTATCGAGTAAAGAAGAGGATATTATATTAAGACTAATGTGAGAAGTCTAAGTTAAAATTATGTGTTAGTGTTTTAAATAAAACAATCAAACTAGTGACTAAGTATTGGTTGTCGTTAAGAGTACATTTTCGCCAATAAAGTTACCTATAAGTTATCACGTGTTCCACTGTATTGAAAAAAATGTAAATCAGCCTTTGTGTTTTTTTTTTGTTGTCCTTGTTGATTAAGTAAAGGTACCAGCTAAGAAATGCAAGTAAAAGCAGGTACTGGGATATATTCAGCATAGTTTGGATCACAGTGAAATTTTTCTGACTAAAAGTTACGTAAGAACGTCTTGAACGTTTATTAAAACTTATTTGTTAATGTTTGCGAATACCGTTAGGAAAAGCATAATAAAATTTTAGTATTAAAGTCTGTAGTCGTTCTAGAATAAACGTCAAATTCTGACATTTGAGAAAGGTTAACATTGTGCGTAGTTTGCAATATCACGATTTTTGGGTTCGGATTTTTAGGAGTTACACTTTTGATAAAACAGAGTTTAACGTGCTTACCTGCCGTACCATTTGTTATGACTTATAAAGCGTAAAAGGAAGTAACAGAATTATTTGTCACGTCAAATTGACGAACACTTCTGAAACAACATACTTTGCCTATGAGATTGATGCCTAGATCAGATTTATCGAATTTTACGTATTATATCATAGAGAATGCAAGTATGGCATAATGTATAAGATATTAAATTAAAAAAACACATGGGTTATTCAACCACGCACTCTTAGATCAACCTATATAACTGAAAATAAATTTACATTATTACCCTTGTCGACATAACAGTTTCGTTAAAGTATTTGTTTTTACTCAATAAACCCCAGATTTCTACCACTCCATATTTCATAAACAAAACCACAAAGTTTCAATGTAAAACTACAGTTCCCATCAATGCTGTACGGGGTATTTCATTTTAAAGAAAACCTGTCAAAGACAATATTACAAAAATGTTATTACATAGCAAACATTTTCTTTTTTTCAAAATCCAATTATACAATTTTGTCACTTGACATAATTTTTCGCACAAGTTGCAATTTTTGCAATTGAATAGGTTAATGGTTATATATAATGGTTATTGCAGTAACTACAAATAACGTAAGTACCGGTCGACCGTTATCAATTGTTAAATAGTTAATAAAGGTGTAATCAACAGTTTTGTAGTGGTGTATGTTCTTTGATAAGCATGTCTCTCGTCTTTTTAAACCTCGCCCCCTCTATTTGATTTTAAACAAATCCAACCTTGGGGTTATAAGGAAATACGATGAAACTTGATTTCTTTCATGATGCAATTTAAGATGTATTAGTAGGATTTGTTGTTAAAACTTAGGTAAACCTCGTACAGTGATCCTTGCTGCAGTGAGATGCCGTGACATCATGAATGATGTATCACTCACTATGCACCACTTGGGCTGTTGTTACTAGTTATTTTCAGAGTTTGTGAGAAATTTAAGCAATCCTTTGATCGCGTTCTGGCTAGAGTAAATAAAACTACTTCTGTATTTTTATTACCCCTTTAGATAAGATTGAAAAGAAGTCTCACGTAACAGTTGGTTGCAAATGTTGAGATAAAGATTAGTAACATACGTGAGATTTAAAGGGTAGGGCTAGATAACAAGTTTAGAACGTTATTTGCGTTGCTGTGAATGACAGTGTGGGTATCCTTCACATTACAGTATTTTAATAGATGTAATAATTTAAAATTTTCTTTCACCTTCAATACTTTGCGTGTGCGTGTACGTGCGTGCGTGTGCATGCGTGCGTGCGTGTTTGTGCGTGCGCGTGTGCGGATGCGTGTTCAGTGGGTGTGCGTGCGTCTGTGTGGGTGGGTGCGTGTGCGCATATGTGTGTGGGCGCGTATCTGTGCGCGGGTGCGTACCTGCACGCGCGTGTGTATATGTGCGCGTGCGTGTGCGTTTGCGTGGGGGTGTGCGTGTGCGTGTGAGTGCGTGTGCGTGTGTGAGTGTGTGAGAGTGTATGCGTGTGTGTGCGTGTGTGCGTGTGTGTGTGTGCGTGGGTGGGTGCGTGGGTGGGTGCGTGGGTGGGTGCGTGGGTGGGTGCGTGGGTGTGAGCGTGCGTGCGTATGTATGTCTGTGCGTACCAGTGTGTGTCTGTGTGTGTTTGCGTGTGCGTTTGCGTGTGCGAGTGCGGGTGCGTGTACGTGTGCCAATGGGTGTGGGTCCGTGCATGCGTCTGCGTGTTCGTACAAGTGCGCGTGTGCGTGCGTCTTAGTAGGTTTGCGTGTGCGTGTGAACACGTGAGCGTGCGCACGTGCGCTTGCGCGTCCGCGTGTGCGTGTGTGCATGCGTACGTGCGCTCGTGAGTACGTGGATGCGCGCGTGCGTGTATTTGTGCGTGCGTGCGTGTCTATGTGTGTTAGTGTGTGTGTATGTGTGTGTGTGTCTGTGTGCGCGTGTGTGTATGTGCCCGTGCGCGTGCGTGTCCGCGTGTGTGTCCGTGTGTGTGCGTGCGTGAGTGTTGGTGTGTGTGTCTGTGTGTTGAGTGTGTGTGTGTGTGTGTGTGTGTGTGTGTGTGTGTGTGTGTGTGTGTGTGTGTGTGTGTGTGTGCGCCTACCACTTATTAAATCTCAAGAGAAATCGAGAGGATATTAAGAATGTCACAAATGAACAATTTTACATTTTCCATTAAGTCATAAACAATCACTGAAATAAACGTAAGGAACGCAATCAGAAGTGTAAGGGTGGATGTTGCTTAAGACACATAGATTGGAAGCTTTAAATAAATACAATAAGAAATGTGTGTGTGTGTGTGTTGTGTGTGTGTGTGTGTGTGTGTGTGTGTGTGTGTGTGTGTGTGTGTGTGTGTGTGTTTGTTCGTGTGTGCGTGTGTGTGTGTGTGTGTGTGTTTGTGTGTCTGTGTGTGTACGTGTGTATGTTTATGTGTGTCTATGTGCGCGTGCGTGGTTGTGAACGTGTGCGCGTTTATACGTGTGCTTTACAATTACCGGAACACTCGTTAAGTTTTAACTAATATTTAAAATGTCGTAAAGAGCAGTCGGTTCTACAGGAAATCTTATATAAGTCATAAATAAGCAATAAAATAAACACCATTATAAAAAACGCAATAAGAAGTCTTAGAACGAGTATTCCTCAGAACACAGATCGGTAACGTTGGATCAATACAACATTAAGAATTGTGCGTGTGTGTGTGTGTGTGTGTGTGTGTGTGTGTGTGTATGTGTGCGTGAGTGAGAGTGTATGTG